>SNQJ01S0053118.1:0-45462 GCA_010110895.2 Picea sitchensis
CTACAACAAATATTAGTCTACACTCAAAATATCTAAATGTAGGCTGCTTCATGACTACTCTAGGTAGAATCTTCCTTCTCTCGATGAGATGGACATAATGGCATAGAAGAGATAAGCCACATGAATCCTATCAAATTCCCATAAGTTTACTCTTTAACTCTTGGATCTTTTATGTACTAAGAGATGTATACTTTGATTTTTTTAATCTCTCTTCATACATAAAAAAATCTCCTCTCCTCCCCTCCCCCCAAAAAGTTAATATGGATTTATATTTCGCATAATTTCACAATAGAAAAAACATGACCATTTGTTTATCACTCCGGCAATTCAATTTCCTTTTTTTATTATTATTTTTTATAATTTGCTAGATCACTTTGCTTTCTCGAAGTAGTTCCGTTGTGCCCCTATCACATGTGATGAGGAGAAATTAAGAAGTAAGAGAAATGGATGGAGTTGTAAGATAAAATATTTATATTAAAAATATAATTGTGCGAAATTAATGATATAAATGACATAATGTTGTGTATAAATAATAAAAAAATATGTATATAAACTATTTTGTATTTATGTTAGTAATCATATATTTTTAAAAATTTACTTTTTATAAAATAAAATTTAATGATTTGGTTAGTAACAATTTTATTAATAATTGAAACTTTAAGATTTAATGATTTGGTTAGAAACAATTTCATTAATAATTTAAACTTTAAATTTATGTATTTTGTGCTTATGTTCGTAATCATATATTTTTAAAAATTTACTTTTATAAAACTTTAAATTTATGTATTTTGTACTTGTTCGTAATCATATATTTTTAAAAATTTACTTTTATAAAATAAGATTTAATGATTTCTTTAGTAACAATTTTATTAATAATTTAAACTATACATTTATGTATGTAATGTTAAGGATTTGCTATATTTTTAATATTTTATTGATATAATTAATTAATTTTCAATTTAAAAAAAATTTACATTATTTTTATTATATTATAAAAATATAAAAATAATATAATAAGTATATTATATTACAAAAATAATATAATATAATTTTAGTTTTTAAAATTTTTATTTCAATTATTTAATAATTGAAATGGACATAAATAATTTAATATTATCTAATTTTTTACTTAATTTTAATTTTAATTATTCAATAATTATAATTAAAATGGAATTTCCATTTCAAAGAGTGAATCATTACACATTATAATATGTTTTGTTGATTATATTAAAAGTAAAAAGTTAGAACCAGGGTGGTAGGTGTGGGAGGGGTGCTTCATGACCCAAGAGGAAATCATGATTTTTCCTATGCTTGGAGTATTGGTTAGTCTTCGAATAACGAAACATAAGTCTATACTTTGTTCAAGGGATAGAAGTTGACAAATGCTCACGGTATTACTTCTCTCATGGTGGTTGGAGACTTTAAATTGATAATCAAACATGCAAGATTGTTCTCTCTTCCGAAGAACATCCATCTTCGAGCCATCCTAAGCAGAATAAACAAGGAATTCCAGCTCTTTGAAACAATAGACTTTTTCCATTGTTTTGAATAGATAATAACTGGGAGGTTAAAAGGAAAGCCAATCATACCATTATACTCCAGGAAGCAATACTTTCAATAAATGGAATTCAAACATCAAAAGTAATTGCATGAGCTCTCTAATTTCATTATTTTTATTGTGAATAGGAAGAATGCAGTTCTTCTCTCACTTGGAAGGATTAGGTCCACCTGTTTCATTAGTTCTAAATTCAAAATTTTAATTTAAAAGGGGGTGGGGGGGTCCCTCGGGTTCTCATCACACATCATACGATCATTCAAAACAATTTAACGCAAGCAACTATCAACCCGCCCTCTCATCCTCCTCGACATGTGCCTGACGCGTGTTCCCATGAGCCCACTATATCATCACTCATCAGGATAAGTCATACCTTCAATCTTTATATATGTATCCCTTGCAATGTGGGACGATGATGGGTGTTTAGAGATTTGTCGTAGCTTTTGGCCATGATTATCGAAGGTGGAGAGCATGGGATGAGTTACAACTCATGTGCGAGAGGTGTTATATGCCATGCATGGTCTCTTTGTGGCTCATCTCACTTGCTTGGGAGCGAAATATTTCCTCTTTTTCTATGCTTCTGTTTTGGTCGTTTCGTCCCAAGTGTTGTTGCCCCCTATGTATCCAGGAGAATTCAGGAGACCATGGCAAGGTATGGTAGCCCAGAATTCAGGGAGATGGGTCTAGAAGGTAGCTCAATTGGAGTTAGAAGACGCCTGCAACACTATGTTTACATTGAAAATTAGACATAATGGAATCTTGGCCCAAATTATCATTGTGTTATAAGAATTTGTGAATCAAAAGAAGACAATTTTGCAGCTACAGGATGAATGCACCGCCCTCTATCAACAACTGGAAGATCTCAAAGCCAAACCTCAGAAAATTATAGAACCATCAATAGATAATGCAGCACCAAAGAATTTCAATGCAACAACCTCTCCGAGATTGGCTCCAGTACAATTGGACTTGAATGCCCTAACACCAGAAATATGACAATGGCATCAATGTGGACCTACTAGCTAGGGTTTCCTCTAAAAATATGTTCCATTTTTTCTTATATATATTGGGCATATATTGTAGACTCTATAAAGAGAAAATTTATGGATGTAAGCAATATGGGAAATTGATATTGTTGATATTAGTAGCTTTAGTTCCCCCTTGCGGTTTTTTTTAATAACTTAGTTTCAATTTTTGGACGGGATGTACTTCCCAAGGTTTCCCAACATCACTTTTATATTAATAAAGTTCCCTCATCTTCTTATTTAAAAAATAAAATGATAAAAAGATAAATATGTGAAATAATGGATACATTTTTACACGTCGACATCCAATCAAGTGGCTCACACTCAATTTTTAAAAATAAAATGGATTTATAAAAAATGAATGAAGCATGTTTTAAGTTTCAAATCAAACTTTATCTTGAGAAATCCAATCAATCAAAGATTCACACTCACCTTTTGAAAATCAAATCTTAAAATAAAATATTTTCATTAGAAGCCCAATCAACCATTCTCACCGTTCAGTGTCTTTGAGTACATTTGGACGAACATGTTTTACAACGAGGCAAGATAAAGTTTAGTGGTGGTTTTACTACCTCTACATTATTAATTCAAAAATTATTATAATAATTTCTATATTGATTTGAAAATTTACTATTAACTTAAAAATGATTATACTAATTTTTAAATTGATTTGAAATAATCATTTAATCAAATGAGGAATCATTTAATCATATTTTGTCTTATACATAATTTTCACTATTTTATAATATAATTAATTGATTTTTAATTTTTATTTGAAATGGTTTTTCAAATCATATATATATAAAACTGTAGTTAAATTTATATTTCAAAAATTGGAAAATTACATATTATAGTAGTTTTTTTTGTGTATTTATATTAAGAATACAAATTTAAAAAGGAAATGAGTGAAATCCACGTGATCTTTCTGCTCACAAAAGGAGTGTCTACATTCACTTCTTTCTCAGAAAAGGAACATGTGCCTCAAAAGTGAATACAAAAATACAAAATTCATGAAAATTACACACTCTTAAGTGGGGTTTATTGGAAAACTACTTTTGTAACTCCCTAAAACCTATGCTAAATTATCTCAACCAACCTGAATTGGAATAAAAAGAGAGTTTTGGTTAGTATCACGAATGCACTAGTAGAGTGGCCCAGGGATGGAGGAATCTAGATGACAGTTACAGAAGGTGTCAACAATGGGTCAAGTATATCTTTGTGTATTTCTGTTTCATTATAATTAAAATGGAGATCTCTCTTCTTTCCCTCCTTCGAACTATTTTTTAATGTTCAATGTTTGATCTCTTTAATTGTCTGGTTAATGTTCTAACTTGGCCGATAGTTAGTTCAGGTAGTTTTTCATGCTTATATTTTTTTCCTACCTATTGGTTTGAGAAAGGTACTTGCTTCATTGTGTGCAGGTTTGAAAGCATGGATAGGAGGAAAGATAAGTGGAGTGAGGTCAACTCAAAGGATTCATCTCCAATTGAGCATCGGGACTAGGTAGGTCCTCCTCATAACTAACTGGTAGTTATGTTAAGTTATTATAGACATACCTTGGGGATTGAATTGCATCGTTCTTCGATTCAATCTATTGATAGTCCATCCTAGCTATAGGACTAGTTTTATCCATAATAGAATCGATGACTCCATTGAGGATAATAGAACGGATGACTCCACACACGATAATGAGACAATGATTTCTTTGGGAAACCCTTCTAGAAGAAAAACCTCACACACTAATGAAAGATCAATGCATTCATCAACAACTAACAATGGTTATGATACACATTCAGAGCTATGCTCTTAACAAGAATAATGAGAAGCAAGTTCATTCTTTCTTGGTCTACATCATGCTAGATCATGCACTCTATAGTACATTTTCCACCCAAGCCTCTATGGGCCAATATGAGGAGTTTTATGATGTAGTATTCCAAGCCATTAAATAGGCTTCATCATATGTAATACCATTAGAAAATACCAACGATTACTCAATATTGTGGACCCATAAACCATGAAAGGTAAATCTATCATTAATTGTATCAAGGTTATAATAACTACTCTATCATCGAGTCAAGATTAACCCAACACATCCTAAGTCTTGAAATCTCAAAATATATACCCTTCTTTCCTTCCCTTTTTCACCTCTTTTGTTGCTATAAGGCTTAGGGTTTTCTTGCAGTAAGGTTTTCCTGTGAATTAGTGCTTGTTTGCATGCATTTAGGTCAATTTAAAAAGAAAAGAGAAAGGAATTTCTTATTTTCCTTTTTCCTTTTCCTTTGTGCGCACTTGAAGTTTTCTTGGTTAGTGGCATTTTCCTTTAAATTGCTTGTTAAGTAAGGTTGCATTGTCATAGTCTTGGAAAATAAAAATGTCTTTGTGTTTGCATTTGCATTGTGATTTTATAAAAAGTCATCCATACTTTATATTTATTGAAAACCAGGTACATTGAAGAATTAGAGTAAAGAAGTTAATTTTACCATTGTTCTTAAGTTTTCAATAGCACAAGTATGAAAACATCATAAGTTGCATTACCACTCCACTGAGTAATCAACATCCTATAAAACCAATTCTTAATTTAAAATCAACTAGACTTTTTCTTGTTAGAAAAAACAATACTATTCCAATAGTAGGGACTTGGTGTAAGATTAGAGAGTAAAATCTCCAAGGCCACGAAACAAAACTAGAATTTAAAAATGAGTGAAAAAATATATTTTTTGCAAGAAGTATTTGCGAGGAAAGAACCTCTAACACAAGTGTTAAACACGAGACCAAGCTAAGCAAGTGGAGGTTATATCACCTCTTTTGTTGTTTGGTGCAATTATTTCATGTTTGGGAGTTTCGGATTGAATTGTCAAGTCACTTGGGTGAATCCTCTTCTCTCTGAAGATTAGGGATTGGAAAAACTCATGTATTCCCTTCCCATATACATAGTCTTCACCCACAACTACTCTTCCTAGTCACCAATTATGAAGTGGTAACCTTAGTTTATTTTCCTAGGACATCTCGTGGATGATTACAAATGGGAATTTCTTGTCATACCTGAGGCAGACACATAAACTTCATTTTATCTTCTCCAGAGGGTGGTTGTATTCACAAGGGTACTTGCATATTGGGTGATTTTTGTGTGCAGGTTACTATAATTGTCTCCCATGTTGGGTTGTTATATTCTTTGTAGTGAAAGCCAAGGTGGATCGACTGATAGTCAAAGTCGAGGTGGATCGACAACAACTTGAAGGTCGAGGTGGATCGACATCAAGTTGAAGGTCGAGGTGGTTTGACCGGGTAAATTCAAAGTCAAAGGTGGAGGTGGATTTTCATGGAAAATACATCGACGACAATTCAAAGAGGTCAATCGACAAGAGGTCAATAGGTGGGCATGTGGCAACTGATTGAAGATTGAATGAAGGTTGACTGGTAATCCGACTTGGTAGTCATCTGTAACAAAATCCTAAGCTTCACAGTATTTGTATCTAATTATCTGTGTGGATCTATAACATTTTTTGGACACCATTTATTTAGGGTTTTTCCTACTTTAAATCCTATAAAGAAGGCATGTTGTAATGTTGTAAAATAAAGTTAGTCAATCAATAATTGTAGAGGTTGTTGGTCATGTAGATGTAAGCCGAATTGGCTATAGGGTTGTTCTTGTGTAAGAAAGAGGGTATGATGTCAATTGTATCTTAGGTGTGGACCAAGGTTAGAAATGTAACCTTTTATTCTAAATGAATAAGACAACAAGGAATTCTAGTTTTCCCGGTTTGGGTTTCCAGGGTAAAATCTCTGTGTACTGTGTGTTTTCTTTGTCATTTACTTTCTTTTTTAAATCTTTCTTCCTCTCTTATTCTAGGTTTAGCGTGGAAGTGTTTCTCATAGAGATTCATTTCCTAAAATGTGGTATCAGATATTGGTTTAAAAACCTTGGATCTGAGCTAAACCCTAAGTTCAGTAAGAGTCGTAAGTTAGAAATATTTAAAGAATGGTGTTAAAGAATGGTGAGCAACTCGGGAATAGAGATCGAAAATTTCAATGGCCGGAATTTTGATCTTTGGAAGATTAAAATTAAATATCTCCTTGTAGATTGAGAACAATGGAGAATAGTCTATCCAGGTACCATGCCGACAGGTATGTGGACGGAAGAATGGCAAAAACTTGAGAGAAGAGCAGGGAGTATGATTCGACTTTGTCTTGCAGATTCGATACTACTAAGTGTCTCAGGTAAATATTCAACCAAGAAATTGTGGGACAAGTTGGGAAGCTTGTACCAGTCGAAATCCGTAGTAAATAAGTTGTTTCTTAGAAATAAATTGTATCTTATGAGGATGAGTGAGGGTAGTTTGGTGACTGAGGACTTAAATGCGTTAAATACCATTTTAAGCCAGTTATCTTCTGTGGATATTAAAATCACTTAGGAGGAGAAATGCATTATCTTATTATGTTCTTTGCCAGAATCCTGGGATAGAATAGTCATGGCTATAGGGAGTAATACAACCAAATTAGTGCTAGAATATGTGGTTGCATCTCTATTGTTAGAAGAAATGAGAAGAAATAACATGGAAGGATTGACAAAGATGCATTAGTGGTGAGAGGTCAACCGATTGATAGAGATAAAGGAAAATTCTCTGGAAGAAAGTCTAAGTCGAAGGGTAGATCTAAATCCCCTATTCAGTCGACAAGAAGATGCTGGAAATGTGGTAAAGTTGGGCATTACAAAAGGGACTGCAAGTCAAAGGCAATGGAAGTCAGTATAATATCCAATGAGAAGAAGTCGACTGAGAGAAAGATGACTCCAGATAACGTACGCGATGTGTACCTAGTGTCGACTAGTACATAGTCAGATCAAGATGTTTGGTTGATCAACTCAGGAGCATCCTATCATATGACACCATATAGAGAATGGTTATGCGAATATGAACGATATGAAGGAGGAGATGTGTTCTTGGGGGACAACTCGACAACCAAAATTGTCGGACGAGGAAGAGTTTGACTGATACTGCATGATGGGAGGAGTAGAACCCTTCCAGGTGTGCTACACATTTTGGGTTTGGAAAGAAACTTGATATTTGTTAGAAATATGAGTGATGTAGGGGTGCACACTCTATTTCATAAGGATTTTTGAAAGATGGTCTTAATGAAAGAAGTTCAGATTGAAACCCTATATAATTTATTAGGGAATGTCGACTCAACTAGATGCAACAACATCATTGTTCTTGAAGTCGACTTGACTTCGAATCGAATCGAATCGACTTGGGTTGAGTTGATTAAAACCGACTCGACAAGTCATCATAAAGTCGACCCGACCATTCTATGGCACAAGAGGATGGGACACATTGGAGAAAAAGGACTTCGAGTTATGCATAACAAAGGTATGGTCGAAGATTTTCCTAAATGTAATTTAGAATTTGACTTTTGTGAACATTGTATATCTGGAAAACAAATTTAGGTGAGGTTCCCATCTAGTTCAACAAGGGAAAATGGGATTCTAAAGTTGGTTCATAGTGATTTTTTGGCCTTGTTTCAGTTCCTTCTCTTGGTGGATCCATGTATTATTTCTCCTTCATAGATAATTTTTCCAAGAATACATGGATATATTTCTCGAGGAAGAAATGAGAGGTTTTCAAGAAATTTAAAGAGTTTAAATATCTTGTAGAAAACCAGACAGATAAGAAGATTAAGGTGTTGAGAAATGACAATGGTGGTGAATTATGTGGAAAATAATTTAATCATCTTTGCAAGAAGTGTGGCACAACACACAAAAATACTACATCAAATACCCCACAACAAAATGGAGTTGCTGAGATAATAAATAGAACATTGATGGATAAGGAAAGGAGCATGCTCAGTGGTGCTGGGATTACACAAGAATTATGGGTGGAGGTAGTCGACACTGAAAAATATATGGTGAATATATCTCCTTCATCGGCGCTAGTCGACAAGAATCCACATGAAGTGTGGTCAGGTTAGAAGGATTCAGTTTTACATCTCAAAGTATTTGGATGTGATTCATTTGTGCATGTTCCCAAGGAAAAGAGGAGCAATATGGACAAGAAGGAAGTTAAATGTATTTTCATTGGATACAAGGAAGAAATGAAAGGATATAAGATCTGGAATCCTGCATCAAAGAAAACAATGTATAGTCAAGATATGGTCTTCAGAGAAGTCAGTAGTAAGTCCAATCCTGAATAAATTATTCAAACTGAGAATAATCCAAAGAAGGTGTGGTTTGAACTGAGGATTGAAAAAAATGATTCGGATGAGTTGATTGAATCAGAAGAAGAGGTGGAACAACTAACCTCAATTGTAAGAAGGTTAGAAAAAGTAAGAAAATCATTTGAAAGGTATAGTCCACTCAACTTCCATTCCACATTTGTGTTAACTACCACTAACAATGAGCCCAAGTCGGTTAAGGAGGCAGTAGAATCAGGAGAGGGAAAACTCTGGAAGGACACCATGGTCGAAGAGATGGAATCCTTGCACAAAAATGAGGCATGGGACTTAGTCAAGTTACCTAGTGGAAGAAAGCTTGTCGATATAAAATGGGTAGTCAAGAAGAAGATGAATGCAACAAGTCAAGTCAAGAAACTCAAAGCTCAACTGGTCGCAAAAGGATATTCCCAAATCGAAGGAGTCAACTTTAGTGAGATTTTTTCCCTTGTTGTAAAATTAACTTCCAGTAGAGTACTAATGTCTCTGGCTACAACATTTGATCTGGAAATAGAATAGATATATTTGAATATAGTCTTCCTACATGGGGACCTAGAAGAGGAAATCTACATGAAACATCCCGAAGGATTTATAGTAAAGGGAAAGAAAGATTTGGTGTGCAAACTGAAAAGATCCCTTTATGGTCTAAAGAAATCACTAAGGATGTGGTACCAAAAGTTAGACACATGCATCCTTAGTTTGGGATTTGTGAAAATCAAAGATGATCATTGCATATATTCCAAAGAAGAAGGTGGGTGTTTCATATATGTGCTTTGTATGTTGATAACATGTTGTTGATTGGAAATAACATGGACGCAATAGAGGAGGTGAAGAAGAAACTATCCTCCAAGTTTGACATGAATGATCTCGGTGCAACGAAATTCATTCCGAGAATGGAGATTAAGAGAGATTGAGAAGCTAGAAAGCTCTGGTTGAAGTATATGGAGTGTATTGAAACAACTTTTAAATGTTTCAACATGCAGGATTTCAAACCTGTGAGGGTGCCAATTCCTATGGGAGAAAGGATAATTGTCGAACAGTTTCCAAGGACACAAGAGGAAATAGAGGACATGGCATGTGTTCCCTATGCAAGTGTTGTTGGTGGTATAATGTATGTGATGGTCTGCACTCAACCATACATTGCCCATGCATTGGGAGTGTTGATTAGATACATGTTGACACCTAAGAAGGGGCACTGGAAAATTGTCAAGAGAGTATTCAGTTATTTGTGTGGCACAAAATACTATGCTACCAACGAAAACCTGGAGGTGACAGTGAAAAAAATGTACATGTATTTTTCAACGCCGACTGGGCTGGAGATCTAGATCAATGGAGGTCAACCAATGGATATGTGTTCAAGATGTTCAATGGATCAATTAGATGGATGAGTAAGCGACAGGCGGTCATAGCACTATCAACAAAAAAATCTAAATACATGGCAACCACTCATGGAAGAAAAGAAGAAGTATGGTTGCAAAGGTTGTGTTCAAGAATCATGTTTGAGAAGAGAGCTATGAATATAAGTTGCGACAATCAAAGAGAAATATTTCTGGCAAAGAACCCTTCTTATCATTCTAAGACTAAGCACATTGATGTACTATACCATTTCATGAGAGACATAGTGGAAATCAACAAGGTTCTATTGGAGAAAGTAGACATGTTGGAAAACATAGAAGACTCTTTGACCAAGTCTGTGAGAGCTGTGAATTTCTCTTGGTGCAGAGAGGAAATGGGAATCTTTTCCCTGGGTCTGTGAATGAATGTTCAGAGGCCTCCTAGTTTCAAAAAACAAGACAGCAAGTGGGAAAATGTCGGGTTGTTATATTCTTTGCAGTGAAAGTATAGGTGGATCGACTGATGGTCTAATTCGAGGTGGATCAACAACAAGTCGAAGGTCAAGGTGGATCGAAAATAGGTTGAATGTCGAGGTGGTTCGACCGGGTAAATTCGAAGTTGAAGGTCGAGGTGGTTCGACGAGGAAAGCACATAAAAAACAAGTCAAATAGGTCAACCAACAAGAGGTTGGCAGGCGAGTGTGTGGCAATCGACTGAAGAACAAATGAAGGAAGACTGGTAGTCGACTAGTAATTCGACTTGGTATTCGACTGTAACAAAATCTCGAGATTCATGGGATTTGTAGTCAATAATCTGCGTGGATCTGTAACTATTTTTTGGTTCCATTTCTTTAGGGTTTTTCCCACTATAAATTCTATAAAGAAGGTGTGTTGTAATGTTGTAAAATAAAATGAGTCAATCAATAATCATAGAGGTTGTTGGTCATGTAGATGTAAGCCGAATTGGATACAAGGTTGTTCTTGTGTAAGAAAGAGGGTAGTATGTCGATTGTATCTTAGGTGTGGACCAAGGTTAGACATGTAACATTTTATTCTAAATGAATAAGACAACAAGGAGTAGAACACTCAAGGAATGTTAGTTTTCCCAGTTTGGGTTTCCAAGGTAAAATCTCTGTGTACTGTGTATTTTCTTTGTCATTTACTTTCTTATTTAAATCTTTCTTCCTTTCTTCTGCTAGGTTTAGCATGGAAGTGTTTCTCACAGAGCTTCATTTCCTAACATCTCACACCTTCATTGGTTGGAATTGGGCACTAATCATCCCAATATGACTTCCAGAAGGCCCTATTCATTATCTCTTAATTGTTTCAGATCCAGATCCTAACCACCCTAGATTGAGCTTTAAGAGAGTAGTTTGTTTGTTTGTTATAAAAACCTAGGTTGTAGTTGTTTTTTTTCTTTTAAATCACTAATTCAAAGTGGTATACTAACCACTTCACTAGTCTAGAAGGACCAGAGGTCTTTCTCCAAAAAGTGTGGAGCCAAATCCTCAAAGGTGTATGTTGAATAAACATGACTTTCCTTTAAGGGAGCCAATTGAAGAGACTCAGGAAAACTTGAACAATCCCACTAGGGAAGATCTTAGTGAGGGAGAAGTCTTGAATAAGGAATTTTGAAGATATTTGGATGGTCGTGCATCAATTCTTGGGAGGGTTTCATATCCTCCTCCATAGGAAAATCCTGGTCCCATTGAGATTGAATATCTCACTAATACAACTCTGCAAAACATTAACCCACTTCTCACTAATCCTCAAGTCCTCTCCTTTCGCATGCTTGAAATTTTGAGAAACCAATTCACATCACAAATCCTTTTAAATAATGGTCTACAATGGACAATTCCATTATTAGTTCTATATTTGGGGGCACCCATAACCTAACATTGACTATTGTTGGTAGAGGAGTCAATCCTCTCATCTCATCTATCCCTATTATAAGTAATTTCCCACATGTTTTTGGATCATCAAGAGGAGGTACAATACCTTCCATAACAACTCTGAATAGTGGTATGGGAACACAACCCTGTACATCGTATGGTGGTGGTTCCTTTTTTTTCGAGATGTTGTTAATTGATATGCCACATGTTATGACTAGTACACCACTTGAATTTTGTTGATTTAACATATTGACAAGGAGTTATTAAACCCACTTCCCCTCCTTTCCATTTGGATAAGGGAATAACCTTGCATCTATTCCATCTATGGGAAGTAGAGATTTTCAAACTTTTGGCTTTATAATAGGAAGCAATCCTTTCTCATGAATGGGAAACGTGACAAGTGAAGGCTTTCGTCCATTTGTCCAAGTCCCAAATAGCTTCCCCCAAAACCCTTGTTTCCAATAAAATAAATCCTTTTATTCATGGTTGTGGTTACAATTTAGGTAATTATTTCTTGGGTACCAACCAAGGGACCCCTTGCCAAGGATATTCTTTCATTTTTCCTTTCTTTGGAAAAATTGGTGCCTCCTTGATGGTCATCTTGAATATTCCTAGATTGATTATGGGACTACTAGTTTGGTTGATGTCCAGTATGAATGTTACAAATTCTCCTAAATATTCTAAAAAAGCACCTTATTTTAAGAACATCGAGTTGGTGTTGACCCTTCACCTTATTTGTTAGTGAAATATATTGCTCCTCCTTCTGCCTCATTTGGTGCGATTCTAGTTCCTATTAACCAGATGTCTAAAAGCAATGGAAAGAGGAAGAATAAGAAGAATAAGTGAAGACAAGGGAACAATAAATAGCCATTACAAGTCATGTTGGAGACATGTCACTAGTCATTGCAAGTCATACCAGAGACAAGAAACCGTCCAATGAAAGTCATGCTGGGGGAAATAAATGAGTCATTGCAAGTCATATTGGAGATAGGAAAATAACCATTGCAAGTCATGTTGGGGGTAAGAAAAAATACACTACAAATCGTGTTGGAGACATTCAACCAATCGTTGCAAGTAATGTTGGGGGAAAGTAATTAGGCCAATGAAAGTAATGCTAGTGACATTGATATTGTTGAGAAATCTAGACGAATAGGATGGAAACTAAAGTTCCCTTGTAAAATTTGCAAGGGATGTAACCTTACACATATGTTCCCTACTATTCTATAGGTACAAAGAGTGTGGTCCCTATATAAAGCTTTTTTTTTTCCTAAACCACCTTTGGTTTCCTAGGAACCTATTCAACCATTAACATCCCCACTATAATGCCCAGTTTAATTAATTCTTAATGTGGATATAATGTGGCTATGGCCAAGCGATGTAATATGCAATTTTTTTTATTTTTTTTTAATTTTAATTAATAAAATGTGATGCCAGATGCCAAGGGGACATGTAAATAAATGGGGGATAAATTAATCCACAAGAGAGGGGAGGTTCTAGGAGAATGATTAAGAGTGGTTGAAGGGGGAATTAACCATGTATATTAATTCAACCCATTTTCCTAAAATTGCTATTGGTATATGAACCTTCTATTTTCTGATTGAGTGTTCCCAAAGCCAATCATTGAATGTATGTAAGAGGGTGGGTGTGAGAAGTCACATCCCATAGTTATTGGGAGCATGGAGACTGAGTAAAATCATCCTGTAGAAGTGTGTGAGTCAAGCAAGAAAACCAAAGGGAGGAAATGTGTATGGGATGGGACAACAATTTCTAGTGAGTCAATGTTTTTGCATGAACAACAAGTAGAGAGGTAGAAAGAGATCTTAGAGATGGAACATCCATGGAGGGAGAATTCTAGAGCATGTTGGGGAATTTTTTGAGATTTTTGGAGATGGATATTGAAGAGTTGGGTTGTCATGCCCTGAAGAGTGAACTCTCGTGTGAGTTGCACCCAAACAACAAGTGCTTGATGTTGTTTGTTGGTAGTTTTTCCTGGAAGCAAGTTCCCTTGAGTTCCCAGTTGTGGTATTCTTGGTTACATGTGCCAGAGAGACCCTCATAAATGAATGAGACACCCGAGGAATTGTGATTAGTGAAGGGGTACATTCCTTGGGTTGGCCAGGTCAAGAAGAAGAGAGCTGGTGAAAAATTCGGATAACTATAGGACAATATTAGTGGGCTGTGGGATTTTTGAGCTATGAGTGGATAGTGAGATACCACCCTCTTTTGCGGATTACTAGCCTCAGCTCAGGGGTGATTTTCCATTGAGATTTGGAACATCAGGTCTATGGTTGGGTGTAACATCCATCCCAAGAAGCTGGTTGCACAACTAATTTTAAAGATACGTGTTTTATCTGTTTTTTGTCTTGTATTTATCAGTTAAATTGTTGTGCATAAATTCTATGTATTTGGAAATGATTTATATGTTGTTGTAATTAACTTTATTAGTTGAATTTCATGTCTATTTTAAATGGATGTAGATGCATGTAATTAAATGAAATAGATAGTGGCTAAATCTTGTTTTAATTGGTAGTTGAAAGCTACATGAATTTAATTAGCTAGAAGAATTTTGATTTTATGAGTATTCCACACATAATGTTCTTAAGTTGGGCTAGGGGATGTTACATTATGGTATCAAAGAATATGGTTAAAACACCAGGATTCTATGGGCCAAGATGGATGAAAATTGAGTAATTTATTGTTGCATACTTTAGTTTGTGTAAGTTTGGGGAAAAATGGATAAAATTAGAGTGAAATTCCCAAACTCGTGAGAAATATATGAGCTTAAATTTTTCGGGACTTTCTAAGAGAGGTTCAATGGAGTAGATATACAACTTTGCAGAGTTAAATTCGACCTAGAAGGTCGAAATTCAAATTTTAATGACTATTGTAGTGTTCTACAAAGTTTAGTGAATCGACGACCAAGATCGCATTTGATCTTGAAATCAACGACTGAGATTCACTTTAATAAATTTAAAAATTCATAAGGTTGCAATTGTTTGAAAGATTGAGGAAATCAATGGTAGATATTCATTTTGATAGTTTGGAAAATGGATCAGATCGACAATATAGATTCATTCTCGGTTGTTAGGAGGTTGGGGCTGATCAAAATCCAGGATTTAGTTTGGAGGTTTGTGAAGTGGAGCCGATCGATGGTCAAGATAATCTTGGACTAGAAATTGATGACCGAAATTGATCGGAGTTTGATAAAAAATAAATCTAAGTGTTGAATTTATCCAAGGAAAATCATCGATGACCGATGGTCGAGCATTAACCGATTTGGTGAAGTGTTTTAAATCAAGTAAGAGAAGTCATTGATGGACGATAGGACAATGGTTGGGCATCAGTCGATTCGACGAGGTGTTCAGGTCGTCCAAGAGAAACAACGGATGGATGATGAAGGAAAGAGGGTGATGACATGTCATGCCATGTCATCATCCAGGTGTCACGCCACGTCATCCAAGTTGACACCTCAAGATGATGTATCATGCCAGGTTAGAATCCATGTGTCGTTCCATGTTAGCCTAGAAGTGGACGATGATCGATGGTTCGATCAGTCTAACTAGATAAGTGTTTTGTCAGTCAACGGAGATGACTGACGACCAATGGTCTTATGGTCGGGTGTCGACCAAATTAGTGAGGAGCTTCATTCACCAATGAAATTTTTCGATGGCTGACAACTGATGGTCGGGTCAGCTAGTTTAGCATTGTGTTGTGAATAAGTTTTCAAGGGAATGGGTCGATGGTCGGGTCGACAAGTTGGGAAAATTGTTGCGCATGTCCAAAGGAAAGTGTTGATCATCGATCACTGATGGAGATTGGATCAACGAATCAAATTACACTCGATTTGAGATCAACGAATCATATTTAATGGTCTATTATAACAATAAACCAATCAATTTTATATGAAAATTTCTGAATTTTTCATATTTTTGAAGGTTATTAACTTGCAGGGAAATTTTGAGGGCATAAACAACGTTTTGAGGAGTTCTAGTTTTCAAAGTTGTAAGTGTTGTAGGCACCATGTAGAGTCTTTACGACTTTAATAAAAGAGCTCGAGGAGATATTTTGAATGAGTTAATATGTTTGAAAAACATAGATTTTGTTAGTTATCAAATCCCTTCTCGGGTTGTCTAAGTTATTGACCCAGGTTTCATGTCATTCGGGGTTCCAACAAAGCCTCTAAAACTATCAGCCCTCCTGGTAAACCAGAAGGCAACACAACACCCAGAAGGTTCTGTGCAGTCTCACCCAACATAGCTTTAAATGGGTGACTGTAAGATTCAAGTGTTTATAGTCTAGGACAGAGTAGGGGATAAAGGGTTTCTTGATTAAGGCCCTGTATCGCAAGTGGTTACTGTAATCTACTTATTCCTTGACGTCACATACATATATTTCACAGTTTAATTCTAGCAAAGTATAAACAGATTCATAACAACGTGTTAACTCATTCATCAATCTTAACCATTAATTGCTGAAAGAAAGTAGAGACATGCATACATTCAACACATTACACAAGTATTACCATGGTTCACCCCCTCCTGGGCTACGTACACAAAGATTTGTCTCTTGGCTCTTTTATTATGGTAGTTCTGCAATTCCGGCGCCGTGCGCTTACAATTCCCCACAAACTAGGTAAGATCTATGTGAGGCGAACTAGATCGCACCAGACTCCATAGCCTACGGTCTAATCCTCAGATCTACCTTTCCTCGTATCTTCTTTGCTCAACAGCTTACAAAATCGGTTCATACAACTAAAAAACCCTTACATATCGCCTACGCTCATAATCAACACAACAACAACAACAACCATAATAAATCCAACAATCAACCCTATATGATACTTTCGTATCTATATTTATACATTTTGGGCTCTTCAACCATTTACAGAATATCACCAAAACCCTAAAACTTCTTACGCTAGGTCTTTCTCCCATGCACGTGTTGTTCTTCCTCCAGCTGTCGCTTTCCTTTGTGCACGCTTTCTTGCATTCGTGCGTTCTGATCTTTTGCCAGTTGTTACTTCAGTTTTCTGCACGCTTTGTTTCCAACGATCGTTCTTCTTTTCACTTAGGACTTGTGTCAATAGGCCCCCAACACTGACATGTGACTTGTCCCGAGTCTCCTAATTGCTCTGTGCTTCCTCGATCTCCCTGGTGATCGTATGGAACTTTTCCTGCAATTCTGCTTCTTGTGTCAATGCCTGCGCGATTTTCTCCTTGATGGTGTCGATTATTTGCACTACCACTTCCTCGCTCATTAGTCCTGTGCATTCTAGTTGAGTCTGTGTTGTCTGTGTTCTGGCTCCTTCTGCCTGCGCAAGTACTTCGGCTACCCATTCCTGCAATGATTCTATTTGATCCTGATGCCGATGCTTCTGTGTTTGCGCAGTGATAAGTTCTGCCTGCATCTTCTTCAAATCTTGCGTTCCCTTGACCCATTCTAGAATTGGTATGGTCTTTTTTCACTGCTTGAGTTCTTGGATCGTTGCATTGATCCTCTCCTCCTCCTTGTCCTAGTGTTGGACCTATGGATCCTCTTCCAGCCTTATCCAAAGTTGCACTGCTTTATTCATCAAGTCAACTATCGTGCTAACCTATTTTCCTAGCTCCTGCAATTGCATTGTTGTTTCCTTCTTCCTTTGCTCCTTCACTGTTGGTGGAGTTGTCGGTCTAATCCGTCAGCGGAGAGTCTTGATCTCCTTTTGATACTGATCAATTGCCTACGCAATCTGGTCAATATTTTCTGCAGCTGGGAGTTCATTTCCTTGTGCAGTGGTTGGAAGTTTCCCAAAAATTTCTTCCACTCTACGTTCTAGCTCGTTTTTGCGCTCCTTCTCCTCCTGAGTTTCAGATTTGGCCTGCACACAAACTGTTTCCAGCGCTTCCCGCTTCTTTTTTGCTTATTGTAGCTCAACTAAGTTTTTATGTGCTCGAGACTGCATCTTGTGGTCGACGCTAACCTGTAATTTGTATAATTCCCTTGATGGAATCCGTGTCAAGACCAATTGGATATGATCCAAATCCTTCAGTGTTGTCTGTCCCACAATTTCATCCATTCGCAACATGCTAGGCTTTATGTAGACCATGGAATGTGCGTGTGGAATCGAAAGAACTAGGTCACATTCTTCTACCTCCATCCTTTCTATGGTCTTTGTGATCGATGGCTCTATGCCTCTACTGCTACTCGTGATCTGGGATTCCCCGAGTTTCTTAAGGAGTTGTCCCATTTATGTCAATTCCTTCTGCAGTTTATCCCTATGGTGCGTTGCATGATCAAAATCCTCTGCAAGGTAGTCCTGGACCATTATGACAATCATCTCACCATCATCCTCCGTGATTGTATATTCCGGTGGTGGTCGTTGTGCCTTCACTTTCTTGCACATGCCTACTTCTTGTACTGTTGGTCTCTTAGTTCTCCCTGGTTCCTGTGTGATGGGGTTTGATGTAGTTTCCTGTGCTCCCTTAGCCTATTTCCGTTCTCCATTGGTCGACTGAATGGTTTCTTTCCTCCCCTTCTGGGTCTTTGGCTGTTTTGAGCCGTCCTTTGCATGAGTCGACTTGGTTTGGCCCGTTCTTTATTTCTTGGGTACTGGGATTTGTGGAGGATGTGTTTCCACCTGTGAAGCCCCTCCTTCTGATGTTTGTCCCGATACTTCTCTAGGTATGGTTGGAATCCTCCATTCATCAGGCCATTCGCTGATGATCATGTCGATATCACTCTCGGTGATGCAGTAGCGCATATGTAGCCACTATTTATCTGGGTCCTGCCTTGGCTGTGTCCACATGGATTTTTTCCTAGCCCAGAATTTGGTGATGCCCCCGCATCGTGCAACAACCTCTGGTGTTATTCTCCATGCTCGGATAGTGGCTTCCTTTATCTCTCGTAGGTAAGATTCAAATACGATTCCATTCTCCCTCTTATTCTTGGCTAGTGGCGCGAATCTTAGGACATGATATCTTTCTCCTCCTGGCTGTGGTGTGGTACAAAAGACGACGTGTTCTGGTTCTTGCCATCCCATGAAATCTATGAGAGTGATCAACCATGAGTAATGAAATTTCGTACCTGCGTCCTATGCATCTTTGCAGTCTACTTGGAACAAGTTTGACAAGTATGGTGCCCAGCTCATGGAGGTGCCTTCTACCCACTGCAATGCAACAACAATGACTCCTGCTGATACTTTGTCTTTGCGGAATTTTCTTAGTAGTTTGCAGCTAAGATTTTTGTGCCCAATTGTGTAGTGGCGTCATTGATTTGTCTTATTATAATGCCTCTTGTTCCCCTGTCGGTGCCATATTTATTATTCATCTCTTCTGCCAATGTTTTCTTCTTGGACTTATAATCTAGAGTCAATGCGGGATCGATACCTCGGGTGGGTAGTCCTGTTATCTGTGCAATAAGTTCAACAGTTATGGGGATGGGTTTGTCCAACCATACATTCCCTCCATGCATAACTACTAACAGTTGCTTGATGCATGCCATCGTATATTTTCCTCTACCAAAGTGTGGTATCTTCAACAATCCTAGGATTCCTGTTCTGTCGAGTCCAGTTGCCCACTAGTGTGGTTGAATGATGGTTTCTCCGAGTTGGTTCACGAATATTTTCTGCATAAAGACCTATGGTGCAAGCTCTGGATATTTGGTTTCATCTGCTACATCATGGTCGGAATACTTGAGCTTCCTAACGTGACCCAATAGTTGCGGGTCCACCTGTACTCCCTTTGGTATGCGAGGTAGCACAATCTCTACAGCCGGTTTCTTTCGAGGTGAGCTCGGTATCTGAACTCGGTCCTCCTTCTGTGTTGGCTGGCTCGAAGTTCTAGCAACTCTTGGTTGTTCCCCTGTCATCCACTCTGGCCAAGCCCAGGTAATTCCAACGGTCTCCTTGGCTGGGTGACCTAAGTTGGGTGCTTGCATCTCGTTTGGTTTCTCCTTTGCTTCCATATGTTGTGTCATTCCGTTCACTTCCACGGCTACTTTAGTATGTTCTAGTGGTATTTCTTGGTGGGTTTCTTCTTCTTTGTTCTAAGGCTCGTGCACTGCTGCTGGTGTATCCTGTTCCATGGCCTCTGCTTGTAGTTGCAGAATCTCCTCTAGTATTGGTATGGACTCTACTGGGATTTCCTCTGGTGATGGGATTTCGTCAATATCGACGATCTCCGGTGGCTGTTGCTCGTTTTCTTCTAGTGGTCCTCGTGACCTAGTCTAAACCCTAGTTGATCTGGTTGTCTGACCTAGTTTTGTGAGCTTTGGTGGTGCCATAATGGTGTTTGTCGAATGTTTGTCGATTTTGAATGGATTTTGTGAGCTCTGTGGTTTCACTCTATTCATTCTCACCGTTGTTTCTCTCTTTCTGTTCTCCTTTCGCGAATAGACTAACTGCTTCTGTTCTCATGTGTTGTATGGGCTTGTCATGAGGCTTGTCGAGGATGCTTCCTCCATCATGCGATTAATGTACCCTTAACTGTGAGTTCAATGCATCTGCGACAGTTTCATACTTTCCATTATGCCTACTCTACTGTCTCTAGTTGGCGCGTTTAATGTGACATCCCATCCATCTTTGCCTTGCTTTAACTCTGCCTCATGCTGTCTTGTCAGCCTGCTTTTGTCGACTTTCCTTTTCTCGCTTGTTTCCTTTTTCAATATGGCCATTATCATTTCCCTTGTGGACTTTGTGTTTCGTATTGCATGCGGCTTGTTCATCATGCTGCACGCTATTTTAGGCTTTTTTTTTTTTTTTAAACCACGCGGTGGGTGGTCGACTTTCCTTGTACAACTTCAGTCAGCTCCCATTGATCATTCCTCTGAGGTCTGTGCCTGCTAGATCCCTTAACTGTACAACTCCTCCATCCGTAATAGATTTTACTTCGTATGGTCCTAGCCAATGCATTCTCATCTTTCCTAGGTGCTGCAACGATTTACTGTCGTAGAGCGATACTAGATCTCCTTCCTTGAACGTATTCCTCTTGATGTGGCAGTTGTGCCAAAATTTCTCTCTTGCTTTCTGTACTTGTTGATGGAATCCTGCCAAGATTCAGTCTTCCTCCATCGACAGTAACTGATTCAGTCTTTCCTGGACTGCGCCTCGTTCTGTCATGTGTGTGATAGCTGCTACAGGTAGACTGGGTATTAAAAATTCTAACGACACTACTGCTTCTTGACCATAGACTAGTTTGAATGGTGCGTGGCCTGTCAGATTTTTGCATGTGGTTCTATACGCCCATAATACTACTGGTACCTTGAGGTCCCAATCGTCCCTGTTGACGTTACATATCTTTGTCAAGGCATTCTCTAGAATTTTTTTGAAGGCTTCTACCATGCCATTTTCCTGTGGATGACACGGTGTGGTTTTTTGGTGATGAACTTCAAACTCTTCGAGCATCGCTTGGAAGGTGTTGTTTATGAAGTGCGTTCCTTGGTCACTCATCAAAATTCTTGGGCACCCAAATCTAGTAATTACCTATTCAAACAAAAAATGTGTAGTTGTCTCTGCACTGCAATCTTTTACTGGTGCGGCTTTCGCCCATCTTGTTAAGTATTCCGTCGCGGTGATAATATATCTCGCCCCTGTTCTCTTGGTTGGTGGGTGAATTGGTCCCACAAAGTCTATTGCCCATTTTTCGAATGCCTGAAGTGTCACTTGCAGTCGTAGTGGCATCTCGTCCCTTCTATTGGGTTTGCCTACCCTTTTACAGACATCACATTGCTGACAGTACTCTTTTGAGTCTTTGTGGATCGTTGGCCACCATAATCCTACGCGTAGTACCTTCTACGCGATAGCTTTTTCTGCATAATGCCCTCTTTCTATTCCCTCGTGGGCTTCTTCTAAAATTCTTGGTTGTTCATGATCTAGTACGTATCTTCATAAGATGCTATCTACGCCCATCTTGTATAGATGTCATGCGATCAATTGATAGTCAGTTGCGCAGACTACCAAGTTCTTCTTCTGCGCAGTGGTATATTCTTGTGGCGTAGTACCTGTGCCCAAGTACTGGATGATATCTGTGAAATAATCGTCAGCAATCTGTACTGAGAATAGCTGTGCGTATGGAATTTTGTCTTCTAAATTTGTTGGTTCCTCTCCATTTGTGACCCTCGATAGGTGGTCAGGCCTTGCATTCAGTTTTCTTGGTTTAACTATTACCTCAAAGTCAAATTCTTGAAATAGCAATAACCATCGACAAATTCTCCCCCCCAACACTGGCTTGTTGAATAGATATTTCAAGATCGAGTGATCTGTAAACATCTTAAAGTGTTTTCCCAATAGGTAATGTTTGTATTTCTGTAGTTCATAAACCATAGCTAGGCCTTCTCTTTCTGTCGTGTTATAATTCAGTTTTGAGTTGGATAGTTTTCTTCTTGCGAACGCTATCGGGTGATCCAAGTCTCCTGCTTCTGGTTGCGCTAAGATATCTCCAAGTGCTATTGCTGATGCATCTACATGTACATGGAATGTCTTTCCCCGATCTGGAAATACTAATATAGGTGAAGTAACCATTTTTTCCTTCAGGGTATCTAGACTGTGTTAAAATTCATCATTCCATTGGTACTTTGTATCTTTTCTTAACAATTTTTCCATTGGTGTTGTGATTTGCGCATAGCCTTTGATAAGTTTCCTGTAGTATCTTGTGTGTCCTAATGTTTCTCTTAATTGACAGACTGTTTTTGGTTCTGGTAGGTTAACAATGACTGCAATTTTAGCTGGATCCACTAGAAAACCCTGTTTGCATACTATGTGTCCCAATAGTATCCCAAATGGTGTTCCGAATATGCATTTCTTCATATTCAGTGATATTTGGCACTGTCTGCATCGTTCTAACATTAGTCGTAAAAATTCCACATGGTTTTTCAATAGGCTATAAACCGTCCAATCATCCAGGTATACTTCGAGAAATTGGTGGATAAATTCCTTAAATGATAGGATGACCACTTTGGAGAATATCACAGGTGCATTCTTCAGTCCGAACGACATGACTGTATACTGATAAGATCCCCATTCTATCGTGAATGTGGTCTTGTGTCTATCCTCTTGTGCTATCTTAATTTGATGATATCCTAGGAATCCATCGGTGAATGAGTAGGCTTCGTGGCCTCATACGTTCTTGAGTACTTCGTCCATGAACGGTGTGGGGAATGGGTCGTTTAGGCATGCATTGTTCATCTTCCTCAATTCGACGCATATCCTGATCCCTCCTCCCTGTTTCTTGTCCTGTACTACCATCGGGCTTATCCATTCTGATTCTTTGACTGGTTCGATGATTTTAGCCTCAAGCATCATGTTGATATCGTCTTTAAATTTCTATTTATAGATGGGGTTCAGTCTATATGGTCGTTGTTTAATGGGTCTCACCTCAGATTTGAGTGGTATCTTCATTTCTCCTAATGCTCCGGCTATTCCTTTCATCTCTATAAAGGTTGTGGGAAAAAGGTTGTTGTATTCGCGCAACAATTCTGTGATGCTTTCTAGTTTCTGTTTGTTCCAGTAATCTCCAATGCTGGCCATTTTGTGCTGCTCGGCGGTTCCTATGTTAACCTTCTTTATATTGATTGGTGTAGAGATGACCTCAGACTCTAGGTGTGGTCCTTCCACATCTCTCTCGCCTTTGACTTCCTCGATCTGAATATCACATGGATCATCTTCATCTGGTGCTTCCTCCTATACATGGTAGAATGACAGTAGTTCCTTGACTGTCTGCTTATTCTACTGTTGTTTCTCTTTGATAACTTCCACTTACGGTTTTGTAATGAATATGACATCTCTGATCCATTTAAGGGACGTGTCTATGTTGGGGTTCTCATGCTCAAATGAGAAAGTGTCTGTAAAGTTCTGTTGGAGTGTCGCCCATGTCTTGGTTCCTTTGCGCATTTCCTGGTCCGTATACCAATTTGCTGGCCTGCCCTCTAAAGTATGAATGAAGTGGTGAGACCATTCCTCTAGTGGTGTCATTTTCCACAATGTTTTACACGTCTCCAAGTGTTCTGCTAGTGTGCCTAATCCGTCGTATTTCTGTTGTTTGTTACCTGTCTATTCTGCGCCGAACCTTATGCATAGTAATCGTTTGCATTGGTACCAATATTTGATAGTTTCTTTGTGCATACCCCACCATCTTGCGGGTGTAGCCTTTAGTGCTAAATCCAGTGCTAACAATCTCTGGTTTTCTAATACTTCATATTCATATTGTGTCAAGAAAGTTTCCAAAGCATTTAGCCAATGAAAATTGGGTGGTTCTCTGATTTCTATGCCAATCCATATTACTGCACGGTCTATTCTTGCACACCTTCTTGTGGATACTTCGTGTAGTCTTTGCTACCATTTTTCTAACCTGGTGTCTGAGTCTGTTGTGCATGAAGTAATGCTTCGCCAACTGAGTACCCCGTCTATAGTTGGGTTTATATAGTCCGCATCGCACACAATTGTTCTATATAACTAGCCGATCTCTTCTAAATCCAGAAAAGTAGGTTCTACGAATCTCTCACCTTCTGATTGGTCGAGTGGGGCTATGACCCTGTAGTCCCTCTACTCAAATGCCATTTTTCTAGTTTTTAAGTTAATTATGGCCTGGTTGTCGAACACCCAATCCAGACCAAGTAGCGATGGGTAAGGTGTTTTGCCATCTACTATTTCGGTGACTTCAAAGTCTTCCTTAGTGCGCACACCATCCAGATCTACCGTCACTCCTTTCAGTCTACCTATTGGTAGGAATCTATGTTGATTTTCTATCTTTAATTGAACAATTGAGTATCCCAGTGTAGGTTCTCCCATGCATTTCCATGTAGATTTTGGTAATACATTCACTTCGGATCCTAGATCCAGTATAATATCTCCCATATTGAAATCCCCAATGTTAGCATTTAGTATAAATTCCCTACTTCTTCTTATTCTTGTGTGTAGGTGGTTGACAGTTTTCAATTCTGACTTCTGTTCCATCTCGCTGCTACATTTTTCTAGGATGTTTTGAAATATTTTGACAGATGAAGGGTCACTTAACATTTTGATGCATGATCGCAAAAAGTCTTTGATAGTACTTACTTGTTCCTTGGGTTGTATTCTATTGGTATGGTCCAATGATGGTGGAATGTCATATTCCGTAGCTTCCTTTCTCTGTTTTGCAGTCGGCGCTATGTCCTCCTTTTGGAATTCTTGTCGGGCTTCTGTAAAGATCTCCTTCTCCTTATGTGTGTCGAACTGCTTATTGGGGTCAGTGTTCTTCTTTACCCATTGGTTGTGCGTTGGTTCCTGTCGAACTGCGTCATTTCCTGTTTTTGTTCCTCCTCGAGTGACTATGTTGATGTTCCGTCTGTCATCCCTTGCTTCGGATGAAATCCATTGAACATTCTGGTTGTTCTGGTTCCTTTTTTCCTGGATATTTACAAGTAATGTCGGACATTCCTTTGTATCGTGGTCCAACGCGCGACAATACATATAGGTCGCTGGTGGTAGTGGGCACTCCCGTGCATAATGTCCTAGTTGCTGGTAATTGTGACATGTGACTGGTCCTCTACAATGTCCAAAACCTCCTTTGGCTCGTCCTGCTCCTCTATAAGTTGCACGATCACCTCGCGGCATAGTATTGTACTGGGGCTGTGCCGTTTTGTACTGTGGCTGCGCGTTATTGTAAGGTTGTGGCATAGTATTATACTATTGATGCGCAGTGTTATATGGAGCTGGGGCTTGATTGAACTATTACACTGCTTGTCCAGTCATCATTTTAGCCTGTACCCTGTATGCACTTGATGTTTTTTCCTGCATCAACTCCATAGTTCTGCAATCTTTGTCGTCATGGCCAACTGACTTGCAAAAGGTGCAATATGAGTTCTTTGGGGTTGTTTGATATTTCTGCATCATTGTACAATGGTAAGGGTCGTGACTAGATTTCTTGCATATTTCGCACCATAATCCTCCCTGTGGTAGCGGGTTTGGCATCCCTGTCGCCATATACTATGCGAATGTTGGGCATTCATTTTTATGATGTCCTTCTATCCTACAGGTAGTGCACCAAACGAATTCTCATTTGTCCTTGTTCTTATTCTGGTTTAGCTGAAATGTTAAGTTCTTCAGATCCTCGTTCAGTTCTTCGATAACTGGGTCTGTCTGCTAGTACTGATTCTCTTCCAATTGCAAGGCTTCCTGCAGAGCCTCTGCCTACATCTGAAACTTCTGTTTTTGTAATGGGTATTTAAGGTGTGGGAGTAGTGAGTTGAGAAAGAGGTGTTGATGTTGCATATGGGTCATCAGGTATTTTAACTTCCCTTTTAATCGCTAGAATCTTTGATCAATCTCCCATACCGATTCTCCTAGCTTTTGTCTTATTTCAATCATCTCGTTCATGTACTGATCCTCTGAGCTCGGCTTCTGGAACTCATTTATCTATAGTTTCTTAATGCTGTCCAGTGTCCTTGTCATTCTAGGAACACTGTTCGTGTCTAGACTCATGTACCAGTCTAGTGCGCGGCCTCTTAGCGTGATCGCTAGCTGTGCGAGTTTGGTGTTGTCATCAGTGATCTACTTTTCTTCCCAGATCTTTGCGCAAATGAATAAATGCTTCTCAGGGTCTTCTGTTGCTTCTCCTTGAAACTCTGGTAATATGATAGTAGGATCGTGTCCTTCCATTCCAAATACTAAGCTACTCCCTCCTCCGCGTGGTGTAGATACTTGACTAAGGTTGCCTAAAATGGCTCCTCCAGTTGGTGCTCCTTGTATAGATGTACTCCTTGCTTTCGGACATCCTCCGAACTTTGCTTGTCTAAACGGTGGTGTTCTCTTTGGTGTATTGGTCGCACATGGGTTTATGGGTTCCACACTGACATTAAATGATTAATATGAAAGGGATGGATTCCTTCTCCTCTTGTTCTTGGGCCTCTTGTTTTCCTCTCATATGTGGCATGCAGGATTTCCTCAATCTACTCCATAGCTAAGAGATCCTCTACCTCTTCCTCATCGCTGGCCAAGCCCTCCCTCTCAGCTACGACTCTTTTTGTGGTATTCACCTTATATTGGTAGGGTGCTCCGCTACGCATCGTTCCTGATGATGCCAAGATCCACTTAAGCTGGTCGTCATTCATCAAGATCGGGTCCAAGGGTTCCTCCTCCTTCTTTTTTTTATCCTGCCCTCCTTCCATTCCTCCTCTCTCTGTCAGTGCTTCCCCCCTTCCCCCATGCACGCAGGGAAGTCTAATTGTCTGATTCCATTGTCATTACACCTTTGTTATATAGCAGTATCTTGATAGAAGTATACAGTGATCGAATGTACCTTCCTCTGGGGCCTCGTAGGAACTCTTGTTCGGCGACGCTGTATGAATTTGCTGTGTCTACCGCAAATTCTATGATAAAGCCTGCCACAATACTATCAAGCCAAAAGTCGACTACGTGGGTGAATTTTTTGTTCACCTGCTGGATCTATACTGGAGTCCAATCTAGCTGCCGAATCGGGTTCGTCGTGTGGTTATCCTTTAACCTTAAGATCCACTCCTGTAGTAGATGCGAAAAATCATAGAAAAAGATTTTGTGTAAATCTGTAAATACGTATTTATATAGGTATTTACGTGGTGTGATTCTAGGGTTTCTATTGTCTTTCTGTGAAAACTCTATCTCTTTATTTCTCAACCATCCCTTGGTTTCTTCTCTCATGGGGTTCCAAGGTCTCAACATTCCCTTCTAACATCTCATTGCTATTTTCTTCTTCTCCTTCAGTTCTTGTTCACTCTATCTCATCTACTCAGTCCTCTCTTGTTCCTATTAACCTGACAACATAACCATTTGTTGGTTATCAATTTCCTTCTCGGGTTGTATGAGTTATTGACCCAGGGTTCATGTCATTCGGGGTTCCAACAAAGCCTCTAAAACTATCGGCCCTCCTGGTAAACCAGAAGGAAACACAACACCCAAAAGGTACTGCGCAGTCTCACCCGAGATAGCTTTAAATGGGTGACTGTAAGACTCAGGTGTTTACAGTCTAGGATAGAGTAGGGGATAAAGGGTTTCTTGATTAAGGCCCTGTACCGCGAGCGGTTATTTTAATCTAATTATTCCTTGATGTCGCATACATATATTTCATAGTTTAATTCCAACAAAGTATAAACAGATTCATAACAATGTGTTAACTCATTCATCAAGCTTAACCATTAATTGCTGAAAGAATGTAGAGACATGCATACATTCAACACATTACGCAAGTATTATCATGGTTCACCCCCTCCTGGGCTACATCCACAAAGATTTGGCTCTTGGCTCTTTTATTATGGTAGTCCTGCAATTCCGGCGTCGTGTGCTTACAATTCCCCACAAAACTAGGTAAGATCTATGTGAGGTGAACTAGATTGCACCAAGCTCCATAGCCTGTGGTCTAATCCTCAGATCTACCTTTCCTCGTATCTTCTTTGCTCAAAAGCTTACAAAATCGGTTCATATAGCTAAAAAACCCTTACATATCGCCTATGCTCATAATCAACACAACAAAAACAACAACCATAATAAATCCAAAAATCAACCCTATATGATACTTTCGTATCTATATTTATACATTTCAGTATGAAGGTATATGTAAACATCATACCATTGGGATCATATGATTGTCTAATTGGAATGGATTGGTTGGAAAAACATGATGTTGTCCTAGACTGTTACAACAAGACAATTCCATGCCTTGATGAAGAAGGGAAGCAAGGAAGGGTTCAAGGCATTCCAAGAGCGGTAGTTGTTAGAGAGATTTCAGTTATGTAGTAGAAAAATAGTTTTAGGAAGGGATGCAAAAATTTTCACCCCATATGGAAGAGTGATCCGGATTATTTTTTGGAACAAAATGAAATCAGAGATATTACAATGAAACACTCATGAAAATTTCCAGAAAAAAGAGAAATACAACAATACTTGATTTCTTTTAATAAAATAATTATAAAGAGACTGTAAAAATACAGAGTCCAAGACTCACTAAAATGGTGGAAACTCTATCTCTGAGAAGAGATATGATGGCTACTCTTATTCGCAAGAATATGATTACAATGAGGCTTTGAAGGAATTTTTATATTAAATAGGAATGCCAAAACCTTAGACATCCAAAAACCTAACCCTAGAAGATGAAACGACAAAAGTCATGTGGGCCTCGTTTGGGTAAGTTATTACATTAACTTATCGACATCGTAAATTTTGCATACGATCCCCATTTTAGATGCGTGATAGCCCGTTGGAAAGGTATTTTAGAGAACTACGTCTTTTTCCATCAAAATATGACTCCATATACATTTTGATTGTGTCACACCAAAATAACACTGTTTAGGGCTCCAAAACGACCCTGGAAGTACATCAAGTTGTGATGACATGAATACATACAAAATAAGCCAGTTGGATTAGGTGGGAGGCCACCAGTATTCACCTAGAAGATGTGTAGGGCTTCAGACGACCCCGAAAGGGTAGAACCCCCAATTACAAGGAAGTACAAAAGAACGTGCTGAACTAAAAACTGACAAAAGGATCCAGTTGGAACAGGTGGGTGGCCACCAATATCCACGTGGATCAATCCTCCCCCCTTACAAAGCAATGGTATCCATTGCATTGAGTTCCCAGGGAAGAGGGGAAAGAATTTTATGAATCTGAATCTTTGTGAATTGCATGCTTTGTTGGAGAAGTTATGTTTCTTGGTATGTGGAAGACTGTCACAAACTGGTTGCTAGCGGGGTTGAATATGCTCCACCAACCTATTTTCTGTGGGTTTAATGGGGCATTGTGTAGGCACCATTGTAGGTGAAGAAACAATATCTTCTTTCTCTTTGAAAATCTGTTTTTGTTGGATAGAAGGTGTTGAGGATGCAATGGTTGTAGTGGTATTCTGTGCATCCTTTGAACAGATTATGAAGAGGATGGATTTTGCAGTATGAGAGATTACCTTGCAAAACTGTTTTGGTGGAGCAATATTTGGAACTACCTCCGGTATCCTACAGAGCTGACCTACTAGAGTAATAATGACACTACGGGGTCTAGAATCATAGACAACATGATGTCTCCACATATATGGTTGTCCCAAAACAACATCACAAACATCAAGAGGGGCACCATCACACACTACCTCATCCTTGAAGGACTGGATGCCATAGGATTGGCGACACTTTTGGATGACACAAATATCTTGTCACTGGTGAAGACACCCAATGTTGTATGGATGCGGTTGTGGTGTTGTCGAAAACCCCAACTGTTTGATGGACTTAGCTGAGATGAGGTTCTTCTGGCTGACGTTATCAACAATGAAATGCAACGGGGTCCCCTTCACCCACATATGTGAATGGAAGATGTGCTCCTCCTCTTTAGGATCTACTGATTCTTCTGGTTGAATTGTTGTGGTCGTGACAGTAGGAGTGGGGTCTGCATCGATGATCTGTCTATTTTCAATATTTTCTGGATCATATTTTGAATCAAGGTTTGGCTCCGTGTCTTTGAACTTGACCACCAATGATTGTTTTGAGCGACATTTATTGATGTTGTGATAGGGGATTTTGTGGAAGTCACACCACTTCCTAGTTTCATTCTTTGTCTTTCCTTTACCATTCTTGTCCTGTGTCTTGGATTGGTTTTCTAGAGGTTGTTGGTTAGTGTTACACATCAAATGTCCACACCTAGGTACCTCACCCTAAGTGTCGCAAGTGTCATAAAAGTTTCATATGCACCTTGATAAGTGTCACATACACCTCAACACCATGAAATAACATATGTCACAATCCCTAGTCAATGTGGAGGAGAAATATATTATATGAAGGTCAAAATACTATGTGCACATGAATAATTATTAATATTCATAAAAAAGAAATTAATTTAGTGTGAGAATCCACCTCACATTTCGTTTCCTATTTTTTAGGGGAGGTTGAGGATCTCATGGATGGTTGATATATTTCCTCCTTAAAATCCTTGAGAGATATTTCCTCCCTAAAATACTTCAGAGATATTTTCTCCCTAAATATCTTGGATATCCCATTTTAGTGGATCTAGTGAGTGATCCTCTCCATGGTGGTTAAGCCTCCAAATCCTATATAATGAGGGATTTCCATGGAGAAGATGGATATGAGGTAGATTAGAGGTATCAAACATATGATCTTGGGAGAAAGCTTTTGGATATCAAACCTGTGGTCTTGGGAGTATCGTGCATGGGCTGGATGAGGAGGACTTGGAGAGGTTGCTACAACTGCATCTACATATTGTAAGGGCCTTGTAATGTTCTCATTAATATATGCTTGGCCTATTTCCTTCAAGTTTGTGTATGATTGCATATACTTGTATTTTATTGATAAATCTAGTTTAAACTAATATTGGTAGAATAAGAAGTTTTTTTTGTCTTTGTTGTCTATTGGATTGCAGATATCATTAAGGAGCTTGAAGATCAAGTTCATCCTGGACTAGGTGAGGACAAGCTTCAGAAAAAGGTACATCATACTTTCTTCATATTTTCTCTTTGACTAGTTTAACTGCATTTAAAGGAATGTTAGTGTCCAATCTTAGCATCTTTCTGTCTTGGTAATAGGGGTCTAGGATCCAAGAAGATATTCACCTGTCTGTAGGGGAATTTTCCTACAACAAAAATTAGCGACTCCACTGGGGACGAACATTGATTTGTTTTTCCTTGGATCGTATCTGCATTTTTCTCACCTTTTAGATCACTTTTCTTGTTTTTTATTGATCTATTTCCTTTCTCCCCTCTTCATTGACAATTTCACAAAATTCTGGAAATTCTGGGTGATTGTTTCTAAGTTTTAAGCCTCTGTTTTGAGTTTATGGGAAGGGTAGCGCTCCCCTAGAGTGTATATCAAAGCGTTTATCTGTAATCAACTCTCCCCTGCAGTGTATATTAAAGCACTACAATGCTATGTTCCCTTGAAAAGAGGAGCATTGATCCCCTTCTTTGGTGTTTTCTTCCCTTTTCCGCTCAGTTTTTCCTAGTCTATCTTGCATAGATTCTTACCCAGAGTTTGTACTTTGGATTGTGGCTTTGTTTGGGTTGAATATTTAGTACTTATCACTTCCTTTGTTGTCTTGTTTGAGCTTGCAACCTTTTCCAAATTGTGAGATTGATTCTCCTTGCTTTTCTTGGTTTTGTTTGAATCTTGCAAAGTTTTTGGTTATTTGACTGATTGAAAAGGTTTGCAAAGGTTTGTTGGTCTTAAGTTGCTTTTCAAATCTTTCCTTTTTGAATGATTTGAGACTTTATGCTTACCACAACCTAGCTTGGATTCATTTTTCTTGTTGCTTGGTTTTTCAAGACATTTGAGTGATTCCTCTTTCTCCCTATCAATTTTTAGATTCTTCTCTGAACTTTCTTGTTTTCCTTGAGTGCTTTTCGATTATCGAGTCCTTGATTGAGTGAGTTATCTTTATTTAGTTCTTGTTATCCTATTAGTGCATGCTTTGTTTGAAATCCTTTTTGCTTCGTTTCCTTTTTATCTACATTTGACTCTTCCATTTTGATTGAAAGTAAACAAGTGTTAAAGGATTTCCATTTGTTGTCTTTATGTATTAGAATCAAACAAAGAAAGATAGTTGCATTCTTTTTGTTGGGTAGTGTAGATAACTAGGTTGCATTTAGTAAATTGCATTTGGGAATTGGGTGTTTTTGTTGAAGAAAATTGAACCTCTTCTCCATCCCGTATGTAGGATTCATTGAAGAAAAAGATTTGCATCTCATTTTCCTGCATTCTTTTGGAGTCGATTCTACAACATCATTAGTTTCACTTTCACACCCTTGAGTAAACAACAACCCTAAAATGAAGTTCTTATAAAATTGATCAGACACTTTTATTTTTTTTGTTAGCAAACCTACATTAGCAAGTGTAGGGATTTGGAATAGGTTGCGAGAATAAATTTCCAAAGCCATCAGATTAACATAGAATATTGTGCTAGGGAGCAGTAAATCAAATTGTTCGTATAAGCATAGATGGGATCCCCCTCTCGAACAGGGGTTACGCACGAGGTTGCATTTGGGAGAGCAATGGATATTATCCCTCCGAGGCTTAACCGTTAACAGTAGTAAGATCATATTTTGGGGGTTCTTCTTCTGGTCCAAATGTCTTCATTTGGTCTCGGTGTTTCATGAATTTCGAATCCTTTCAGGGTCCTCTAGAGTTATACCGGTCCACTTGTCCTCAATTCTCTTGAAGGATTTCAGACTTGACTGTCGACTGTACCTTCCCAAAGGCTGACTACGAGTTGGTGACCTTAGTAGCCATAATTTTTAGGCTCCTTACACAAGGTGACGGTGAAGGGAAGTCTTCGTTGTACTCGGGCTCATTGGAGGGTAAATCCATGATTATTTTGTGTAAGCTTTCACCAAGGCGTAAGTCTGTTAATAAAGTCGCCAACATAATTGATCCACCTTCTCTATCCCAACCCCTTCCTATATTGATCTTGCGATGTTGGATTTCATCACCAGCTAGTGGTTTCATTGTGGGAAGGTTTGTTTGATTGTTTGCTTCTTAGATTTGTAGCGTGTGTTGTTTGTTTTACTTAGTGGACCTTAGGTCAAGTCAATGTCAATGGCATCAAATCCTAGGAGTACCAATAGAGGAACCCCTTTTCCCGAGGAACCTTTCTCCTTTCCTTATTTCAGAAATGTTGGTCCTCCGTGCATTGCCACACTGAGTCTTCTGGGACTCACGATTGGATTACCGATTTGGTTGTTCCCCACTCTAGTAATCTCGAATATTCCTAGTTCTTCAAATGCACCTAGTGCTTCAGATGTAAGCACACCACCCGCACATCAAACTCACGTCGACCTTTCTCCTTCTTCACGCGTCAGGTCTCCTTCCCTTTCTCCTTCTTCGTCTAGTGAAATCTCTAAAGCGAGTAGCCAGGTTGATAAGAAGAAGAAGAAATCGAAAGAGAATAAGAAGAAGAACTAGAAAGGGACCAAGCCTCCAACCACACCATATCATGTTGGATCCAAGCAACCAACTACGGTTAATTGTATTGGGAGTGTTGATAAAGTCGACAAGATTAAAACAAAGAATCCTAAACCAAAATTCCCCTGCAGTCTTTCTAAGGGTGACCACTTTCTGAGGGATTTCCCTGGTCTCCCCAAGGTCTTAGAAATGTGGTATTCCACATCATTATCCCCTGAAGGACATGCTGGTGACACCTCGTCATCTAGTGACATTAAGGTTGGTAAGAAGAATAAAACTGTCAAATTTCTTTGCTTGTTATGTGAAGGTGATCATTACTCTCACCTTTTCCCTCGTATGGACGAGGCTTCTTATATTTTGGAAAAGATTCAAATTCCAACCAGTTATCATAATATTTCTCCCAAACCATCATTAGTTGATGGAATGGTCAATCTGGTTGATCAGGTGGTCAATCTAGTTTCATCCTCGGTTGAACCACAAACCCAAGTGACTGATCTAGTTCCATCGTCGATCAGCCCCACTCTTCACATGAAAACTGAAACCCAAGTGACTGATCTAGTTCCATCATCGGTCAGTCCCACTCTTCATCTGAAGAGTGCCACAGTGGTCGATCCGGTTTTGTCACCGATCAATCCCACTCCTCCCTTGAAGAGTGCCAAAGTGGTTGATCTGGTTCCATCATCGGTCGATCCCACTCCTCCTATGAAGAGTGCAACCAAAGTGGTCAATATGGTTCCACCACTAATCGATCCCACTCCTCATTCAAAGAGTGAGTATGTCGCTCAGATCTACCTCATTAATACTTATTCACCCAGACAAGGGGGAACTGCGCCCGTCCCGATGGCACCCCCTTCAAGCAATCAAATGATTTCTATTACTTGGAATCATTTGACAGAACCTCTTCTTCCTTATTATGTGCCTTTCCAAATCACTGTACAGGTTTGTGATAGGACTATTCCTAACACTGTAATAGATGAAGGTTCTTCTATTAGCATCTTATCTCCGAATGCTTGGTAGGATTTTGGTTCCCCGCAACTTGCGCCCATGACTCAGAATCTGTTGACCTTTGATAGAAGAGTTAGTCAACCTTTAGGGATCCTTCCTTAGTTTCCAGTTACTATGGGAGTAAAAATGGTCTACATCGATGTGATGGTAGTTCATGACCCCTTGGACTTTAACTTTCTCCTCGGGCGAGAATATGTCTATGTTATGAGATATTTTGTGTCCACTCTCTTTCAAGTGATGTGTTTCCCTCACAATGGAAACATAGTAACGATCGAACAACTTTCATTCATTGACCCTCATCTAATGGTCAGCCATCCACCTTCCCTGAATGGTCCATACATGGCAACGATGTCTGCCCCACCACAGGTCAATTATGTAACAACCTGCCCCATGCGTTCAACCCCGCACGAGAGGGAATATCTCCCTTCTCTTGACTTAGATCTGATAGTTGATATGTTCATCTCTTCGATAGGGATATTAGAGCCAGATCTCCCTACCCTTATCGAGGTCGTCGACATGTTTTCCTTCCAGAGTGTTTTTCTTCCATCTAGCAAAGATCTCTTGGAAGCCATGATTGGCGTTTGTCTCTTGACATGTATTCCTTCCAGAGCATTTTCCTCTTGGAATCCATGATCAAGAAGAAGCCACGAGAATAGTTTTCCTCTTTGTAGCAAGCTCGTTAAAAAATGAAACATAAATCTGGGGATTGAACCCGGAGCCATGAGCATAGTTTTTCTTCTGTATGGAAAGCTCCTGAGCATAGTTCTTTTCCTATGTCAAGCCCATTAAAAAATGAAATAGTCACCTCTCCCATTGAGTCGAGCCTTTTCACTAGATCTCGTAGATATCGAGTCGAGTCTTTAGCTAGATCTTATAGATTTCGAGTCGAGTCTTTCGTTAGGTCTCGTATTTGAACCTTCCTTTCATCCGCCCTTATCCTTTTTCTCCATCTAGTACAAAAATTGGTGAAAACCTCAAAGTCGACGAATGAAATGAAGCTTGGGGGGGCATATCTCCAGCCTTTGATTATCATTATAGAGTTAATATGGTAGATTTTCAAGATGGGGGCAGAGTACCAACCATCCATGGGTATCCCTACCTTTGGAAATTACGTTGGGAATTAACAAGCATAAGTTTAATTTTGTTTCAAGCTTGTGTAAAAATGAAACCAATACCGAGCTTAGTATTTTTTCTTTATCATGCTCGTAAATACATGAGGGTGTGACTGAGTAAAATTTTATCACTTTTTCGGACTCGTAAAGGTTATACGAAAAAGGATCCCCCTGGAGTCTCCTTTAATCTCTTTTCAAAGTCTCTAAACATGAAACGATTGTCGAGTGATCTTGCTTCCTTTCACACTTGTTAAAAGGTTTGAAAGAGCATATTTCGAGTGGTAGTTTATCGCTTTTTCGACCTCACGAGACTAAAATTATGAAAAAGGACAACCCTGGAGTCATATTTAAGTTCTTTTCAGGCTCTCTAAACATGAAAAACCACTGAGTTTTCCTTCTCTGGACTTGCTAAAATACACATTGAAGGGCCCATATGGGAATGAACCCTTACTTCTTCCAGTTCGTTAAACAAAAGAAGAGGAACTTACTGAAGGTGAGTTATACTGAGCATTTGTTATCCTCCTCAAGCTCGTTAAAAAAGAAAGGGGTACTCATATATCTAGGTAGGGAAAAAATTGAAGGGAGTGGGTCAAGGTTTTTGAGAATTATTTATGACATCTTTTGTCGCCCTTGAACATGACACCTGTTTGCGTCTCATCTTACAATTGGTTAATCCGCTTGTCTCTAAGTCATACCAATTCCATGTGTCTCCATAATTTTTCGTCCAGTCGAAGAGTGCTCTTATTGTCGTCACATTACAGTCTTGGTACTCATCGAGTCAATGCTGCCAAGTCAGTTGTCGTGCCTCATCATGGTCAAGGGGAGTTTCACTTCAAACCATCCATCTACAGTATTTCCAGTTGCATTTCATGTGTCACTCCATACTCATTTGATTCACCATCTTACATCACTTTCCTGTGTTAGTTTTGTGTCAATTTTGGGGGATACATCAAAGGCCTCCTTCGACGAGTCTTTTCCTGTCAACTTCAACACATCATCTAGGATTTAGACTTAGAAACCAGTTAGTACCTTGGGATCTGCATGCCTTAATGGCATGCCTCCTCATTTCCGATAGTAGGTTTACATCATTGACCTCTGATCAGATGATTCCACGAATGTTCGACTTCAACTCATTTATTCACATTCGTTGGAAAGTACTAGGGTACCGTGGGAGAGGAAAGCTTATTCTATCCCCCCACCATGGGATTTTGGCCATATCTTCCCAAAATCTAACTCAGGCAGGTAATACCAGGACTAGGATGACCTTGCAATGCCTTTCTGTACCGTTTAAGGGCCTTGCTATGACTTATGTAACATGTAAGGGCCTTGTTATGACTTATGTAACGAAGTATACACCATGGTTTTTAGACACTCGATTTACCATAGTCATTGACATCATTGGTGATTTCCATCGCACTTGTTAACGATTTACCTCAATGATTGGTAATCAAGTGGTTTATACCATGTTTGACATCAAAACATCTATTCACATGTATAGATTTGTACCACATCGTGATTGCGACAAAGACCCTGGGTTGAGCATTCACTATGTTATCTGCTTTGCTCAGGCTGTGAAGGAGATCATTTGAGCATGCTGAGATATAGACTATCACATAGATCCACATTGTATTGGTTTGTGGCTATGTTTTATCATCTCGTATCTCCATTGTGTATTTTTCGTGGCTACGAACAGTTCATGTCATGGACGTATGGATCCATATTGTATCTTTCATGGCCATATCCTTAATCAATATTTTTCATGGATACGTAGTGTATTGGTTGGCGGCCATGATTTGAGTCATCTTGTATTCCGAGCATATGTATGTCTGCCTCGGAAATGGAACATATATTAATATTGTTTGATGGTTGTTTGCAGCTTCTTCTAGGTTCTCCAACTCCATGCCCTTGCATTGAATAATTGTAAAGTGTTTCGGCCATTAGTTTCTCTTCTGACCTCACACTTTAGGGGGTATACTGCTACACATCAAATTTACACACCTAGGTACCTCGCCCTAAGTGTGGCAAGTGTCATAAAAGTTTCATATCCACCTTTCTAAGTGTCGCATACACCTTGACACCATGAAATTGCATATGTCACAATCCCTAGTCAATGTGGAGGAGAAATATATTATATGAAGGTCAAAATACTATGTGCACATGAATAATTATTAATTTTCATAAAAATGAAATTAATTTAGTGTGAGAATCCACCTCACATTTGGTTTCCTATTTTTTAGGGTAGGTTAAGGATCTCATGGATGGTTGAAATATTTCCTCCTTAAAATCCTTGAGAGATATTTCCTCCCTAAAATACTTAAGAGATATTTTCTCCCTAAATATCTTGGAGATCACATTTTAGTGTATCTGATGAGTGATCATCTCCATGGTGGTTAAGCCTCCAAATTCTATATAATGAGGGCTTTCCATGGAGAAGAAGGATATGAGGCAGATTAGAGGTATAAAACTTATGATGTTAGGAGAAAGATTTTGGATATAAAACCTATGATATTGGGAACATTGTGAAAGGGCTAGACGAGGAGGACTTGGAGAGGTTTATGCAACTGCATCTACATATTGTAAGTGCCTTGTAATGTTCTCATTAATATATGCTTGGCCTATTTCCTTCAAGTTTGTGTATGGTTGCATATACTTGTCTTTTATTGATAAATGTAGTTTAAACTAATATTGGTAGAATAGGAAGTATGTGTTGCATTTTTTGTCTATTGGATTGGATATATCATTAAGGAGTTTGAATATCAAGGTCATCCTGTACTAAGCGAGGACAAGCTTCAGAAAAAGGTACATCATACTTTCTTCCTCTTTTCTCTTTGACTAGTTTAACTACATTTAAAGGAATGTTAGTGTCCAATGTTAACATCTTTCTGTCTTGGTAATAGGGGTCTAGGATGCAAGAGGATATTCACCTATCTGTAGGCAAATTATCCTACAACAGTTAGGGTCATCCTTACCATGCTTTGGTTGTTGCAGATTCGTAGACCCAAATTCCCATTTGTTCTTGTGCCTAAATTTCTACTCGATTTTGACAACATATCGATAGAAAACGCCTAATGATGATATGTTTAGGAAATCCATTTTGGTTTGGATGTACCTATGCAGAGCCCCACAGTATTTCATAACTAGATGTCACTCGGAGTCTTTGATACCCATCTTGGTGCTCAAGGTATGGGAAGTATTTTTGAACTCTGACACTTTTTGGCTCTTCTCTTGCCGCAGTGTGGTCCATCTCATGTACTGGTCTTCATAGTTATCAACATGATAATATTGTTCTTTGATTGCATCCACAAAAAACTCCCAAGTGGGACCAATGCCATATATTCCAGATTCCTCTATGGAAATTTTCTCCCACTAAGTTTCCCACCAATGTTTGACATGGGGGATATCCTTGAGGAGTGCGAAGATGATATTTTCCCTGTCAGAAAATTTTTGAACAGAGAAATAACCTTCTAATAGATTTAACCATTTTTCTAGGGCATTCGCATCCATCTAACTTTCGAATATGGGAATATCAAAATTATCTTGTAGCTTGAAGGGAGAGGTTCCTCCAAAATGGTCGCTTGATGAAGATGCGCCTATTTCTATCGGTAGGCATTGAAGGATGTGTGAAAAATTCTCCATCATTTCGTCCATATGTCGTGCGAGAGCTTGGTCCAACAACAAGTTAAAAGAATCTTCTGCTCTACCATTTTTATTTTCTGTCACCATTGAGGTTTTATTGGGTGTGAGAGAGTGATTTTATTCAAGAGAGACAAGCTCGAGACCCAACTAGATATACTCAGACCTCATTGGGGACATGCGCTGAAAACGATCAAGAACACTCTGCTCTGATACCACTGATCCAGATTATTTTTCGGAACTAAATGAAAGCATAGATATTGCAATGAAACACTGATGAAAATTGTGAGAAACAAAGAAACACAACAATACTTGATTTCTATTAATGAAAGAATTGTTAAGAGACTGTAAAAATACAGAGTGCAAGACTCACTAGAATGGTGGAAACTCTATCTCTGAGAAGAGATGTGACGGCTATGCTTATTTGCAAGAAGATGATTACAATGAGGCTCTGAAGGCCTTTTTATGTTAAACAGGAATGAAAAAACCCTAGACATCCAAAAACCTAACCCTGGGAGATGACACGCCAAAAGTCATGTGGGCCCCGTTTGGGTAAGTTAGTACATTAACTTCCCGGGGTCGTAACTTTTGCATACGATCTCCGTTTTAGGCGCGTGATAGCCCATTGGAAAGGTATTTTAGAGATCTATGCATTATGTCATCAAACTCTGACTTCGTCTATAGTTTGACTGTGGCATGCCAAAATAATTTTTTTAGGGCCCCAAAACGGCCCTGGAAGTACAACAAGATGCGCTGACATGAATACATACAAAATAAGCTAGTTGGATTAGGTGGGAGGACACTGTTATCCACCTAGAATATGTGTAGGGATTCAGACAACCCCGTAAGTGTAGAAACCACAATTACAAGTAAAAAAGAACGTGTTGAACTAAAAACTGACAAAAGGAGCTAGTTGGAAAAGGTGGGTGGCCACCAATATCCACCTGGATCAAAGAGGTGGACAAAGATAAAGTGGCAAGAATTGAATACCATCTAGTCTTAAGGGATTTTGAATATGCATTTTGGTAAATCCAAGGATTACCACCAAAGCGAGACATTGATTTATCTATTGATTTGGTGTCAGGAGTTGCCACATTGTCCAAGATCTCGTACATAATGGGAACACCATAATTGAATGAGATGCAGATGCAACTTGAAGAGTTGTTAAAGAAGGGGTATATACACCCAAGTGTGTCACCTTGGGGAGATTCAATTATTTTTGCAAAGAAGAAGGATGGAACCTTAAGACAGTGTATTGATTTCAGACATTTGAATAAGGTCACCATAAAGAACAAATATCCTTTGCCAAGGATTGATGATTTGCTTGATCAGCTGAAAGGTGAAATAATTTTTTCGAAGATCGATTTGATATCAAGTTATCATCAAGTGAGGATTAAGGAAGAATACATCAACAATATAACATTCAGGAAAATATATGGGAATTATGAATTCACAGTAGTTCCTTTTGGACTATCAAATGCCCTGACTATTTTCATGTGCTTCATGAACGGAGTGTTCAAGGAGTACCTTGAGAAGTTTGTAATTGTGGTCATAGATGATATAATCATATACTCTAAGTCATAAGAGGAACATGAGAAACATTTTAGAATAGTGTTTCAATTTTTAAGAGACAATAAATTGTATTTTAAGCTAAGCAAGTGCATCTTTTATCAAAAGAAGATCCATTAATTGGGGCATATAATTTCAACAGAAGGGATAGCAGTGGATCTTGAGGAGATAGAGGCCATTAGAGGATGGTCGATGCCAAATATTGTGATATAGGTCAGATCATTTATGGGTCTTGTTGGTTATTACTGAAGATTCATAAAAAGATTCTCAAAGATTGCAAGTCCAATCACATTTGCAAAAGAAGGGAGTGAAATTTGAATGGACTTCCAAGTGTGAAGAAATATTTCAACAACTAAAATACATTTTAACAAGTGCACCCATATTGAATATTGTGGATCGAGATGCATATTTTGTTACATGAACTAATGCATGCAAGGAAGGGATCGGTGGAGTTCTCAATCAAAAAGATCATGTGGTATGCTATGAGTCCAAGAAATTCAAGGAGCATGAGAGGAATTATGCTAGGTCCATGATCTAGAATTAGCAACAATTGTACATGCATTAAAAATGTGGTGACATTACCTTATGGGGAAGATATTCGAGATAAGGATAAACCATTGTGGTCTGAAACATTTGTTTGGACAACCGACATTAAATGCTAGACAAACTAGATGGCTAGAATTCCATAGTGAATATTACTTTGAAATTAAACATATCAAGGGAAAGAAAAATCAAGTTGTTGATGCACTCAACATGAGAGCTCATGAAGTACATATTGCAACCATTATCATGTATAGGACTGATCTAAAAGATAAAAATATTGCAACAACAAATTTGGATCAACAATATTTGAGAATAAAAGAGACATTACGACAAGGTAATTTTCAACATAAATTTAATTATTATGAGTTGAAAGAAGATGGAATTCTCATATACAAAGGGAAATTGTATGTGTCAAATTCCAGTGAGCTGAAAAATGAAGTGCTAAGGGAAATGCACAATGTGCCATATGCCAGGAACCTAGGCTATCAGAAGACAATTGCAGATGTGAGAAGCCAATACTTTTGGCTGGGAATGAAGAAATAAGTGGCTAATTACATAGCCAGATGTATAGAGTTCCATAATGTGTAGACAAAACATAGGAATCCAACATGTTTTTTATATCCATTGCCCATTCTAGAATGGAAGTGGGAAGTGGTTACGATTGATTTTGTTACAAATCTTCCCTAAACAATAAAGAAACATGATTCCATCATGGTGGTGGTGGATAAATTGACAAAGGAAACACATTTTATCCAAGTGAAGACAACACACAAGGAAACAAATATCACAGAGATATATATGAAAGAATTTTTCAAGCTACATGGGGTGCCTAAGGAAATAGTTTTTGAAAGAGATCCGAAGTTTACTTCAAATTTTTGGAAAGGTTTGTTCAAAGGCTTTGAGACAAATCTAAATCTCAGTAGAGCATATCACCCAAAGTCCGATGGGAAAACAGAGAGGACTAACACAATAATTGAGGACATGGTTAGAATGTATGTGATGGACCAACCATCAAAGCGAGAAGATTATATTCATTTAGTTGAATGTTTTTACAATAATGGCTATCAGCCCTCATTGAAAACGAGTCCATTTGAAGAGTTGTATGGAAGAAAGTGTAACACACCAGTAAGTTGGGATAATCCAATAGATAGAGTAGTTGTTGGGCCATATTTGTTAAAGGAAATGGAAGAGAAGATGACAAAGATCAAGCATAATTTATACTCCTCCCAGGATAGACAAAAAATCTATGCTGACAAGAATAGAGTGTTTAGAGATTTCAAAGTGGGTGAACATGTTTTCTTAAAAGTAAAGGCGAAAACAAGTTCGCTAAGATTAGGAAGTTTCCGAAAGTTGGAAGCAAGATATTGTGGGCCTTTTGAAATATGAGAAAGTATAGGGCTAGTTACATACATGCTAGCATTTCCTTCATCCATGAGAGTGCATAATGTATTTAATGTTTCATTATTAAAGAAATATGCGCCTGACCCTAACCACGCAATTGATTGGAATGTGATCTAGGTGGAGCAAGAAGGAGATTTCAAGGTGGAACCAATACACCTCCTGGACTAGAAATTCAAAGTGCTCGAGAACAAGGCCATAGGGATGGTAAAAGTTGAATGGACCTGCTACAGTCCTAAAGATGCTACATGGGAGAATGAAGAAAACATGTGGGAAGAATACTCACAATGTTTTGAAAATTTGAAGAAAATAGAATGCAAAAATCCATTTTGAGTATCCACAGTTCCAGAACCATATCTTAAAGTCCTAGCCAACTGTGTTGGGGGCCCTGGTAAAAGAATGATACATTCCTTGGGTTGGCCCTGATAAATGAATGGTGCATTCCTTGGGTCCGTAGATTGAGAGGGATGAGATATTTTGGTTGAAACTATTGTTGGAGAATAAAATTGCAAAATTTTTATTTTCTAAGTGTTGTGATGTAAATTTTTATATATGAATATCGACATTGTGTGCACCGAGGATGACACAAAATTGTAGGGGAGGGGGAATGTAACATCCCCACTATAATCCCCAGTTTAATTAATGCTTAATGTGGATATAATGTGGTTGTGACCAAGCGATGTAATATGCGAAAATGTATTTTCTGAATTTCAATTAATAAAATATGATACCAACAGCTAAAAGGGCATGGAAAAATATGGGAGATGAATTAATCCATAAGAGAGGGGAGGGTCTAGGAGAATTCCTAAGAAGGGTCCAAAGGGGAATTACTCATGTATAATAGTTCAACCCATTTTCCTAAAATTGTTATTGGTATATGAACCTTCTAATTTATGATTGATTGTTCCCAAAGACAATCATTGAATGCATGTAAGAAGGTGGGTGTGCGAAGTCACATCCCATAGTTATTGGGAGCATGGGGGATTAATATAATAAGCTTGGGGAAGTGTGTGAGTCAAGAAAGAAAGCAAAAGGGAGGAAATTCATATGTGCTAGGATAACAATTTTTAGTGAGTCAATTTTTTTGCATGAACAACAAATAGAGAGGAAGAAAGAGAGCTTGGAGATGGAACATCCATGGAGGGTGAATTCTGGAGCATGCTAGAGAATATTTGGAGCATTTTGGAGCTGAATATTGAAGAGTCGGGTTATCAAGCCTAAAGAGTGAACTCCGATGTGAGTGAACTCCGATGTGAATTTCACTATAACAACAAGTGTTTGTTGTTGTTTGCTAGTAGTTTTTTCTAGCAACAAGTTCCCTTGAGTTCCCAGCTGAGAGATTCTTGGTTACTTGTGTCAGAGAGACCCTGATAAATGAATGGAAAACCTGAGGGAATAAGATCAATGAACGGGTATATTCCTTGGGTTGGGAAGGTCAAGAGGATGAGAGTTGGTGGAAAATCAGGATAGTTGTAGGAGAATATCAGTGGGTTGTGGGATTTCTAAGTTGTGAGTGGAAAGTGAGAGACTACCCTCTTTTGTGGATTACTAGCCTCAAATTGGGGGTGACTTGTTGTTGATATTGGGAACAACAGGTATATGGTTGGGTGGAATGTCCATCCCAAGCAATTGGTTGCACACCTAATTTGAAAGATAAGTGTTTTATATGTTTTCTATCTTGTATTTATGAGTTAAATTGTTGTTCCTAAACTCTGTGTATTTGGAAATGATTGATACGCTACTGTAATTAAGTTTATCAGCTACATTTCATTTCTATTTTAAATGGTTGTAGATGCATGCAATTAAATGTAACATACAATGGCTAAATATGGTTTTAATTCATAGTTGAAAGCCACATGAATTTTTTAGCAAGCATAATTTTGTTTTTATGAGTATTCCACAAGTAATGTTCCTCAGTTGGCATGGGAGACATTACACAACCATTGGTTGATGAATTGCTCAAGTGGATGCAATATTTGGTCAATCCCACTCTTATTTTGGAGGGTGATGTATCTGCTAACCATGTTTTCTTCATTTCTAGTTTAGAACCTTCTAAACAAGGGGGGCACTCCACTCACTTTAAGCATACTCCCTCCAAGTTATAGGATTGTTTCCTTTGATTGGAATAATCTTGTTGAGCCTCACATTCCTTCTTATGCACCCTTCCAATTAAATGTTCAATTTTATTCATATAACATTTATTGATGTATATTTTGCAACAATTTTATCCTCCTCAACTTGGAAATCTATGGGTTCTCCCAAGTTTGTGTCAACTATAAGTGAGTTTCTAAATTTTGATAGAAGACATAGTGAATCTTTAGGGAT
>SNQJ01S0053119.1:13334-52264 GCA_010110895.2 Picea sitchensis
TCACTCCGGTGCTCTCGTGAGGTCAAGACCAAGACAACACAAACCAACCAAAGTGAAGATAGCAAAATGTATTCAATCGTCAACTTATGTGTATGATCAAGGAATTACACAATAACGTAAGAATGACATTATGGGAAAGGGACATGCCACTGTATCATATTAATTGAAAGTAGAAGATACCACCTGATCGCCTTAATGTCGCAAGCTTCCTTTCGATGACTCTTGGTTCCAACACACACACTAGCTCTGTTCTTGCATAAAGAAGATCCAATTCCTCTTGATAGACCTACTAGAGTCTTCTAGCTTACGCTCAAGCTAGGTTCTTCACACAATTCCTTCACCAATTCTTCAATCAATCTTGCTTAACCTTTTCCATGAGAATCCTATCAATATATAGGAGAGGATGAGATGGTTACATGAATGAGAATGATCCCATCAAATCAGGGAAACTAGTAAAATGATAACCATTCGAATGCCAACCCATTTTCTAGAAGATTCCCTTCTAGAACCCTCGATACTTCTTCCTTTTTCCAAGCTTGAGAACAAGTTTTCACCCTAGGTATAGATCACAGTGCGAGAAGTTTTCACCCTAGCTAAAGGTGGCCTGTGAGAATGGGTCATTCTCGCACCCTAGGCTATAAGAAGCCTGCGAACTCTCTTTAAAAATATGTTTTCTAGAAGGAAATGAATGCCACTTTTCTTAGAAGAAAGTTCTTGTTAAGAGCCTGAGTACACCATTTTCAATACACCATCAAGATGACAAAAATCATGGGTGACACCTTTTGCAACAAGTCTAGATTTGTATCTTTCATTTTTGCCATCAACACCCTTCTTAAATTTATAGACCCACTTGCACCCAACCACTCTTTTGTCCTTGGGAATTTCTACAAGGTCTCATGATCCAACATTATTTCAATTGTTTTACACATGTCGAGGATGGAAAATATTATTCTTTTATCTTGAGTTCAATCATACCAGGAATTTTTAGAACAAATGTAATTACAATATATTTATTAAAACCTTCATCATTTTTTAAGTCATCTTGTAGATATTCTCTAAAATTTTGAATCTTGGAACCCAAAGAGATAAATATGCTTACTAAATCTCATGTCTATAAAATGAGAGACATTCTCTTCTTTATGTTTTCTCCAATATGTTTGAGATATTACACACACATAGGATATTTTTTCCTTATTTTCCTATGTTTATTAGTTTATTGAGTGTCTCTTATTTTTTAGGAACCTATCTTGCATTCTAGGAGAACATTCTCTTTGGTTTAGAGACAATTACACTTAGTCTCACTTATTTGGACTAGTGGAATTCACTCATTCATGGAAACCTCAGTTTTATCACCAGCAGTTGCATGTGTTTCTCTCACTTCCACATGTGTGACTCAACTAACTAAAGACTAGATGACTAGTTAAATAGGACTAGGTGGTAGTTAACTCCGGTAACTACTTGTGTGTGTCCACATATATCTTCACCACCACTATGGTGCATTTAATTCTCTTCAAGTGTGTATTGTTTGAGATATACAGAGTATATCATGTGTAAATTATCATTCATTCATTTGGTTAATACATTTTCTATTATTTTCGCTCCAACTTTTTTCTCGCCTTCTCTATTTTGCAAGTTGTGCTCATTCTTCAACTAGATAGATCTCTTGTGCATGTATTCACCTAATTATACATTTTATTAGAGCTAACATTCTGCTAGGAAGAATATGCACCAACATTTTTTATTTGCAAGTACTGAATATTGAAGAATGCAAAAAGAATGGAATCTTCACCATATGTCATCCTAACACCGTGCAACTAATTTGAATGGAACAAAAATATGGATATTTTGCTCTGAGGTAGATGAGTTTATAGGTTAACCATGCATACAGAAGCATAACCTACATCATCCATTGAAAATTTCAAATACTGCAATAGAATGGATGAGGCTTAAGGAGCCCTTTGCATCCACATATCCCTTGAGTTGTTGTTTCATGTATCTTCTTTCAAAACTCCAAACGAGATGTGGACCATGATGGAAGGACTCTTTGGAAAACAAGGTGAGATGAGAGGCCACATGCTCGAGGTGTAATTACTTGCATTAGATCCAAAAATATTTGAAAACATCAAGGATTTATTCAAAAGGTACAAGGATTTGTTGTTGCAACTCAAGGCTTGTGGGGTTGATAAATCAAAGGAGGAAAATCAAATGGTTCTCACCATTTTGTCAAAAATTGGTCCGGATTATTTTATTTTTGTTTTTACTTTCCACACTCAGACGTTGATTGTAGGAGCATCCTGGACTATGCCCTCTTCGGATACCTTCATTGAGGCCCTGATTCGAGAGAAATATAAACTCATCAAGATGGGTGTGATAAAAAACACCAAAGCTCATGCACTTGTTGCACATGATGGCAATAGTTCTCAAAATAAAAAACCCAAAGTGAAAGGAAAATCCAAGTCACATGTAGAGTCTAAGAAGGAATGGTAATGCAAACCCTTTAATGAATCCTGAGGATGAAAAAGTGGAAAAAGGAAGAAAGGAAAGAAGTGCATCTACTCCAATCATGGATTTCATCCATAATTTGCATGCATGAAGAAGCAGATAGACCTTATGACTCAGATTCTCCAAAATAATAACCTTTGGGATCAAATTCTCAAGGGTGCCAAGAAGAAGCTAGAAGATCATTCTCCCAAAGGTCACCATCATGCATTAGTTGCAGTTCACTCTTCTCCCGATGCCTGGATCATGGATTCATGTGCATATCACCATATGGCTTCCACACAAGAGGTCTTATATTCTTTTACTGCATGTAATGGTCCTCCAATACTCATGTGGCATGAATCTCTAGTAGAGGTCTCTAGAAAAGGGAGAGTGGAACTAGATCATGGAAGTTTTGAGAACAATATACATGTTCCAAAACTTTCATGAATATGCTCTCAGTGTATCAGATTACACACTCAGACTCAGGAAAAAAGGTGAAGTTTACACCAGACTCTGTGTCCATATTATACATGCAATCCAACTCCAAGGTTGCTATCAGGGAGGTAAATCGCCAATCATGGTTATACACCTTTTCTAGGATTATTGAACCTTATTCCCTTTTACTACTATGCAGGTTGATGATCGTAGTATTTTATATCATGAGAGGTTTGGTCACCTGAACTCCAGGTACATGCAAAAAATTAACAATAAAGGGATGGTCACCAGATTACCTGATATCCATATACTTGGGTATTGTTTCTCATATACAAATCAAGGGCCTTTGAGCACTTAAAGGAGTTCAATATACTTGTTGAGACTCATTTAGGGAGAAATATCAAAGCCCTCCATATAGATAATGGGGGAGGAGTATGTCAAAAAATATGTTCATAACCTTGGTCTTGAGTCTGGGATACAATTGCAGCACACAATACCATATACTCTACAGCAAAATGGGGTTGCAGAGAGGAAAAATAGATGGCCTCTTGCATGTTGCATGCAAGATCACTTCCTCATAATCTTTGGGATGAGGCACTTAACTTTGATAACTACATATAGAAAAAATACCCCCACAAATATGTCAAGGATGGTACTCCTTTCGAGGCTTGGACCAAAAACAAGCCGGAAGTCACCCAATTCTATGTCCTTGGCTCAGATGAATGGGCCCAAATTCCCTCTGAAAAGAGGAAAGCACTAGATCCATAGAGTATTGAATGTATCTTTGTTGGATACCCAGATGGTGTGAAGGGATATACATTTATTGATCCCTCTACAGACCTTCTTATCATTGAGCATAATGTTCAATTCGAGGAAAGTATCTCGTATGCTCCACATGAGCCGCATACAGATGACTTTTTCCTTTCACCGGTTCGAGATGATGATTCTACACATTCAAACTCTACTTCATATCTGAGTTATGATATAGATTCATAGGATTCATAACATGTAGATGCACAGTCAATATAGGTAGATGAGGATCTAGTGCAGAAGCCCAAGTGAGCACTAAACACTCTTCAGGATGTAGGAGATCTTGTAGGGGATCCAACGAATATTAGGAGGACTTGATCTCAGTTTGAGTATCCCCCTCATGTACTCACATACATTGAGCCCATGTTTCCTATGCATTATTATGTGGATCAGTATTCAAACTTGCATGCCTATGGTGAGGTTGCAGGGAATCCATCTGGGGAATCATCCATGCAGGAGGAGTAAAAATACCTCCTCGAGAACTAGACTTGGGATATGGTTCCACTTCCTTGAAGAAGGAACATTGTCATATGTAGATGGGTCTACAGGACCAAGAGAACAGTGGATGGATAGGTTAGCATATACAAGGAAATATTGGTTGCTAAAGGTTTTCAACAAGTTCATGGCATAGTCTATAATGGGACATTCACTTTAAGGAAGCAATATGGTTACAAATATTGTGTTCAGGTATTGGGTTGGTACAAAAAGTTGTAAGGATAGAGTGTGATAGTCAAAGTGAAATTTTTATGGCGAAGAACCCGACTTATCATTCAAAGACAAAGCATATTGATATTCAATATCACTTTGTGAGATACATGATTGAAGAAAAGAAAGTATCGTTGATGAAAGTGGACACTTTGAATAATGTTGCAGACTCATTAACAAAATCTATGAGCACTGAGAAGTTATTTTGGTGTAGAGGATCCATGGGCATTGTTGCCCTGGATTGTTGACTATGTAACCCTGTAAACCCATGTATGCAAAGAAAAAAACAAGTGGGAGAATGTTGGGTATGTGTTATATTCTTTGCCTTTGGAAATGTGTCAAATATTTAGGTGGTTTTTCGGCACATGGTTTTGGCCAATGGTTTTCTATTTCTAGTTAAGGAATTAGGGTTGTTGACTAATTCATGTCATTGGGTTAGAGTTTTGGATGTCGTTGGCTCCTATATGTAAATTTTATTGTAAACAATGTATCATGATGAATGAATATAGAATATATTGGTTTTCCCAGTTTGTGTTTCTAGGGAAAAATTCTCTGTGTAATGTTTGTATTTTCCATTGTATATTTTGTGTTCTTTTACAGAAAATTTGTTTGCAGTAAATATTTTACAAGGTTAAAATCTACATTTGGTATCATATCTTTGTTGGCTTCAGAGGGACGCCTTTGTGGTCAAGGGTTTGGCTCAGGACTGTGATAAACCTTGTTACAGTGGGATATCTGTGGTATTGAGTTTTCAGGTGTTGGCACAGGGGCGGACTGAGAGTTCACGCTTCAACAGTGTACCAACAAAACCCTAACTACCAACCCTTTCGACAACACCTGCGAAGCAGATGAAGTCTCACCCGAGGTAGAGGCAGGAGGGTTGTAGGACTCAAGTGTCTACAACCTAGCTGGGACACAGATCTGTGATCACAATACTCAACAAAGATCTTAGCAATTAACCTTCATTAGTCTTTGATCCTTATTCACATCGCAGGCAAAAACCCTCATTACAGAACAACACAGTATTCATCAAGATCTAAATATATCTAACCATTAAGCACATAGTATCAAAGTAGATCTAGTATTCCTTCACATATAAGGCACTAAGCTACTACATCAGATGCATCTAACATACATAAATATTACATCACTAAGAATAGATCACATCAAGAACATATCAACCACATTGCTCAAAGAAACCACAACATAGGATATACATGGTTCACCCCAGTGTGGGGCTACGTCCACCAACTCTTCTTCTTCTTATTTACTAGCTTATTATAATATTCTTACATGCATAGAGCCACGAAACCAACTTCACATAGGACAAAAGATCTATGCGCACCTCGCCAAACCCTCCTTCCTAGAGTTAGGTCCATCACCAAGCCTTTACATAGTATATGCACAAAGAACTTTTGAAACACTTGCACTTAGCTCTGTAAACCTTAACACATCTTCTTGCACATAGCTAACATTAGCACTAAGTCATCGACCTACTAGGTCTCAAGAACCTGACTTCTACTCACATTGCCTAGCTATCTATTTATACATTACAAATGGGGCTTAAGCATGGGTAAACCCATGGGTCAACATCCCATACCTGTTATATAAACCCTAAACCCAAAAAATCTGCAAAGGGGGTGAGATCCCATGATCTCCACTTCGTCTAGGTGATCCATCTTTGACCATCCTGTCGAAGTCCCAAAAATGGTCAAACACGACCAAGGTTCTCCAAAACTTGGGTGTGGGCCAACAAGCCCCCAACACTCACCTATGACTCATCCTGAGTCACTCTGATATGGGAAATTCTTCTTCAAAGGCCTCGAACTTGGCTCGAGCTGCCTCGACTTGCTGCNCAGAGACTCCTACTCGGCGAACTTCTGAATGACTATCTCAATGACAAGTCCTTCCAAGCGTTGTTCCACTGTGGTGACCACTTGTTCCAGCAGTGCACCTTGTCCCTCGATCTCCTTGAAAATTTTGCAGGCTTCGTCCTTGTTGGCAGTAATAATATAATTTATATTGTTTGTAAGCTGCCTACACAGGGTCTCTAAATTTTCATTACTTGTCATGAGCATTCTCACTAAACGACACTTGTCACTTGTCACTTTTTACATATCTTCCTTTCGATTTTTGTTTTCATGACTTTAAGCATGAAAACTCACGGTTGGAATTGACATTTTGTTTTGATTTGCGATTAAAGGAAGAATGCTCATGTGGTTTATTATAGAATTGTCATATTTTTGCTATGAACATGATTGTTCTCCTTGTTTATAACCCTTTGGTTCTAAACATGCCTTGGTTGCATAAGTGAAAGACCTCCATTCATTAATAATCGATTGATATTGATGGAGTTTTGATTCATCAAACTTTGAATTATTCAATTGTTATTTGATACACTTACCTTTGTGATTTATCCATGAATGTGCGTACTATGGTTTTCAAAGTTCTCTGATCCTAATACATACCCAATGCCAAGGTGGCATATGAAGTACAACATGACATTAATCTTCTGTATGGTCTTGGGCTTCACGATTTTGTTTTCACGCATGGTGATTAATGTCTCTGCCTACTATTTGAACTGTCGTAGCATTGTTTTGTTGAGGCTCGAGGCTATGGCTCTATGGCTTTTTATCAAACCCTACTTGTGAGTTCTGTGTCGATTCCCTTCTGTTCACCATGGCTCCAGTGGTAAGGATCGAGCCGAATGACATCCAAACCTTTCTATCATATGATAACGCCAGGGACAATTTAGAAAGGAACGGTTTGCATTTGTTCATTGAAAAATTTAAGGGTTTCAATCTTCGAGTTGCCCAAGATTTTTCCTTGAACTTCGATGGCTACAGAGAAAAGATAGGTGATGTGCAGTTAGAAGTAACAAAAGAGTTTTTAAGCCAAGCCATGGGTTTACCATTTGTCGGGAAAAAATGGTTCAAGAATGCAAAAGTTGAAGAGGTTCTCTGGACTTTGATGTTCACCTCATGGAAAATTACTAGTTGTGATCGAGGTATGCCAATCTCATCCTTAAAACCTAGGTGGCATGATCTACTTGCTATTGTGAAGCAATTCATTACGTGTGAAGGAATATTTGGATTAGTTTTCCTGTATCATCTACGCTTGCTTATGAGTTTCATTGGCTTCCCGTTGAATATTCCCTACTTCCTGCTTAGAAGTCTGTACAAGATGGGAAAACGGTTTAAGAAGAAGAGGTCTGATTCGAGTTTATTCCATCATGGTTTAGTTAAAATTATCCTTGTGCATCAGCTGCAATTACAAAATGATTGTTGGAATGCATTTATTTCACGAAATGGCTTTGGCAACAGTGAGTTGGGACAGGTTGATAAACCGGTCATTTTTGAAACCCTTGTGAACACTACAACCTCTTCTCCACCGCTCCTGCCCTGTGATCTTTTCCGTAATAATGAACCCTCGACCTACCCTGATTTCACTTGATAGGACAATCAACTGGGTTCTCATCCAAAGGACAACACTAAAAAAGTTATGAAACCTACAGGGAAGAAGCACAAGAGCAGTGTCAATGTTAATTTTAAGAATAAAAGGGTTGGTCGTTTGATCTCACAAAGTGTTTGAAATAAAATCAAACCCTGTGCAGATACAAACAACACAATTAATGTGAGCAAAGACTCAAATTCATAAATTGAGAGGTTTTTGGCTGAAGAAGACCCCGTGTCATACGGGATCTATCCTGACACACCCTATGATTATGTAAACAACCTGCCTCCATGTCTAAAAGGTAACCCAGAATTCTCGGGCATTCAACTCTGTGATAAACCTCCCTTTCATGTGGACGATTCTCCAACCCTTAATGTTGTCAGTACCAATGCACAGTCCCTACAGCCACAGTGTGATGAGTGTCGATCCTGGATCGACAGGTATTATACAGATATGCCTTTACTACAGTCCCGACTTAAATCTTTAAAAGACCAAGTGGATTTTTTGAAAAACGAGAATANATAACTCAAGCAAAGGAGAAACGCCTAAAAACTACAGGATCTATCATTTTTAAGAATGTAGAGGCAGCAACAGCAATCGTGAACTCCAAGATTGCTTGATATGTTTTGATACCGTGATTTGAGGTATGATGGTCTTTTTAATTTTAGCATGATTTTGTCACTCTCAAGTTAGGATAGACGATTTGATTGAATAGATTATCTTTCTTATAAAGATTAGTTTGTTTTGTTTATTGAATAAAATATGATTGCAGTTGCTATTATAACTAGCTACAGAATCGTAAGATTCTGTAGCCAGTTAGTAAAATTCGAATTGCTTGATTTGACAATTGAAAACATATCTAAAATTCCCCATTTTCATTTGTTTTCAAGAACCCATGATTTCCAAGGAGATATTGGGCTCTATTGAAGATCTCCCAGCTATATCAACTTTGTGTTTTTAGTAAATAGATTAGGCTATTGGTATTTTTATTTAGTGAAATTAGGGAGGTTGTATCCCCAATATTTTTGAAACATATTTGATATTATCAACAGGAAACAGTTTTGTTTCCTGGAACCTATATAAGCATGTTATTTTGTACACATTTCATCATCTCTGCTTGGGACAAGACTATGAATTTTTCATTTACAGACTTGAATGGAATATAATACTCGTCACAGCTTTAGCTTTTCCGTATTGTGGTTTTATTCAAGTCATGTTTATTTCAATTTGTAAATAGATTATGATTGCTTTCGTTGTCATGGTTTTCTACAAGTTGGTATGATAAAAGTTTATATATTATCCATGTTTCATGCTCCATATTTAACACACAGTAATCATTCGTTCAAACTTGAATCAAGAGATTTATCTTTATTTTTGATTGAACATTTATACGCAAGTTTTCACAGCAAGATTTATCTTAATGTGGCTGCTTGTAAAATTATGAGATTGTTGTGATTGTATATTTTATGTGTTCTGTCATTTGAATTCCATCATTACTTCTTCACATTTATTAGAAGCAATTTCAGGATCTGCTGCAGGTTTACTGCGTCAGACAAGGTGACAGGATGCTACACATTGAACAGATATTGGATGTGATAATAGGTCAACCTGTTATTTAATTTCATTAGTATAATAGATATAGAAGTTCCCTGCAATTAAAACTCTTTTTATCATCTATTATTTATTTTGTTTAATTAGACAGTTTGATATTCGATTTCTTTTATATGAACAGCTAAGAAAACAAATCAAAAAGATTAGATAGTAGTTTTATTGTTGTTGAAAAAATCAATTTGCATTCGATTTTCACGGATTTAGATTAAAATTCGTAATTTGTACATATTTTGTATATATATTATAAATAGAACTATTGTATATACAAATTGTACATATATATATATATATATAGTTAATTGTACTTAGAAATTTTAGTAATTTGTTATTTATTAGATCATTGTTTTTCCTTTAGTTACGTTTCACTCTCTTTAGGACTTAGATCGGCCAATGGAGCCGCTAAACCCGTCGGAGTGAATTAATACAAATGGCTTGGGTTAATTAGACAACCCCGGACCAGATTCACTCCTCCAGTTGATGAGCAATCAATTTCGCCCATCAACAAATGGTGCTAGAAGGAGGGCCTGAAAACTATTAATGGCACGAGGAGCTCGTAAGACTCCTCCCCCACATACCTACTCACCTATAGTAACTAGAATTCATTCAGATGATAACATTGTCCCTCAAATAGAAATCACATCAAACGAGGATCTACGGATCATGTTTGAACCAGTAACTCCAACTCCTTCTGGTGGTGATATACAAGAGATTGTTCGTCAATCTCTCATAAGAATGCACAGTGCCTTAGCTCATATAAGACAACCAAACTGACCTTTGAATCAACCATTAGACTTCTCTAATATCAGAGAAAAAATTGGAGGTACTGACCTTACCTTAAACCCTACAGATCCAATCCTCACTCCTACAGCAGGAGGATATGGTATTCCACCATCACCACCTCCTTCATCTCCTTCTTCTTCTGGAGAAGAATCCTATGACGAAGGCAGTTCCTCATCCCAGCCTTCGACACCACCCACACCTATGGCCAATATGAACAATCCTTCTAGATCCTGGCTCGATTAAGATGCAGTGGCCATACCTGGGCCTCAACATCCTTTGCCCCAAACACCCAGAGAAATGGCTCCCTAAATTTGACCCGGACTCCAAACAGATAGTCGAAGATCACATCAAAATTTTTATGTTAGCCATTAGACTCCGTAGTGTTGAGCATGAAGACGTAGTCTGTAGATTGTTTCCCTACACCTTTGAAGGCAATGCCTCTACCTGGTACTTTGCCCAATAGCCCCACACCATCGTGTCATGAGAAAAATTTGAATCCTGTTTCCTTGAGAAGTTTGGAGATGACAAGTTTCTTGAAGTTCTAGTCATGGAGATTTCTAGTTTAAAAATGAACCCCAAAGAAAAGATCAAAGAATTTAACCAAAGTTTCTTAACACTAAAGAACCGAATCCCCACAGATTCGATGCCCGCCGAGAATCTTATTGTCGCATACTACATGAAAGCATTACATCAAAACATAGCCATTTGGGTAAAGAGATCCAAGAAAGCCACGTTTTTAGAAGCCTTTGAAGAGGCCAGTCAGATCGAGAAATACATTCTCAGTTTAAAAGACACTACTAGCAATGAGATAGAGACTAGTTCATCTTCCAAGACGAAAATTGAGATCCTTCCTAGACCTTCCCAAAACAAATCTCAACCTAAGAGTTTGGATTTAGAAAACTTACAAAAAGTCGTTCAAAAATTGTCCAACCAAGTTATAGATTTGAAAAGGTCAGTTGAAGAAGCTTATTCGAGCAAAGGGCCTTACAAACCCCCTTTTAGGAAGCCTTTTCCCCCCAACCAACCCAATTCAAATACTGAAGGCCTAAATCTAGAAAGCCTACAATTTGCTATTCAAACGATTCTAGAGGCACACGATAACTTGATTCCTCCCGAGATTCCTGAAGAAGTAGCTGAACAAGAGATGGTAGAAGAATATGAATCCTCTTCGAATATTTTCAGACATTTTCCGGATAGCATTTTTCAAGCTAATTTCGAAACAGTGCATCCTTACAATACCAGGAGCAAGACAACAAATAAGTCTTCTTCTGAAATTACGATGACTTTGCCTCAAAAACAGTCTAAATCAACTGAGACTAAACAGAATTCAGTAAACCCAAGTTTAGATTATGATTTGATTGAAGATCTAAAAAAGCTTAGGGCTAACATTTCTATTTACGAATTATTAAAATTCCCTTTTCTTCTGCAAAAAATGCTACAGAATATTGCAGAGAACAACAAAAATAACAATCCAAGCAGTAACAAAGGTGTTCAAAACAACCCCAAAATTTCTCAGAAGGCCTCCGCCAAAACTACATCCGAGCCTCATGATAAAAGAGACCTTCTTGTAAATAATGTAACAAATGTAGATAAACCAGTCTCAGAGGCTGCGATTAAAAAACAACAAACTTCTATTGTTAGTACTCGCAGAAATGTCCCTCCATTTTTGTTGACTTTTGAAATTTTCAATAGGAATGTAAATAAATGTATGGTAGATTCAGGTGCGTCATCTAACGTAATACCTTGGTCTGTCTGTCAAAAGATCAATGCCGAAGTTCAACCATCCAGCCTGAAAATTATCCAGCTTGATCGAACTAGTGTTAAAGTGATAGGCGAATTAAGAAATGTTCTTATAAAATTGTCGTCTAATCCTAAAGTTCATCAAGTCATTGATATTATCATTGTATACATTCCAAAAGTTTATGGTTTGTTTTTAAGTAGAGACTAGTCAGAACAATTACATGGTTATTTTGCAATGGATTAGTCTCACTTGTGGTTGCCAGAGAATGGAAATCCCAACAGAATCAAGGTAAATCATGAACGTTATCTAAAGTTCACGGTCACTGATTTAAATGATCCCAATGAACCATTCACTCCTGCTGCCAATTCACCTGAAATACATGGGATGGATACATTTTTTGACAATTTCATGGCCGAAACTTCTACTATCACTGACCCGGAACAACAGTTTGAAATTTTTACATATATGCAGCCGACAGCTTCCTCGCAATGGTCACATGCAACCGACGAAAATCAAATATGGTCTCTGTACTTTGATGGGTCAAAATCTAAGGAAGGAGTTGGTGCAGGGTGCATGCTCATCGATCCAGCAGGTAATAAGACTTTGATTGCTTGCCGGTTAGAATTCGAATGTACGAACAATACAGCCGAGTATGAGGCACTCCTGCAAGGCCTCAGAAAAGCATTAGATTTGAACATTCAAAATTTGACTATCTTTGGTGATTCGTAAATCGTGGTTAGACAGGTAAAAACTTCTATCCACTGTTTATCTCCGCACCTTAAAATCTATCAAACTGAGGTATGGAATTTGATGAACAAGTTTTCTACATTTAACATAAATTCTATTCCTAGATTGAATAATTCGGAAGATGATTTGTTAGCTAATGTTGCTTCAAAACTTTTTCCTGCAGAAAGCTTATCTCCAAATGCATTTTATGTCGAACTGTTGTTCAGACCATCCGTCCCAGACAAAATAATGAATTGGAGAGTCTTCGATGATGATCAATAGATTATAATTTTTCTGCATATGGAAGAAACTTTCCAAGGCGTGGTGATCGACGAAGGTACCCATGATGAAAATCTCCATAACTTTATGGTAATACCGGATCTGAGATCCCCAGAATCTTCATCATACATGGTAAACTCTATCCCAAAATTAGTAGTTAGATTAGAAAATTTTTATGATCTTCATGACAAGTTCAGAAAATCAATGAACTGTAAAATGAATAGTTCTTCTTTAACGCATGAAAAAAGTAAATTTGGGAACTAAAGACAATCCACAGTGCATTAATTTAGGGTTGGGGTGTTCTGAGAAAGAAAAAGTATCATTTATTAAGTTGTTTAAGGAATTCAAGGATGTTTTTTCCTGGACGTATGACGACCTAAAAACCTTTGATCCTAACATCATACAACACGTTATTCCCATGAAACCCCAAACCCAACCTTTTCAACAAAATTTAAGGAAAATGCACCCAAAACTCGAACCAACAGTCAAGAAGGAATTAAACAAACTCCTGAACGCTAAGATAATTTTCCCAGTTAGGCACACACAATGGGTCTCTAATCTTGTCCCTGTTAGAAAGAAGAGTGGTGAAATCCGACTATGTGTCGATTTCCGAAATCTTAACCAAGCGTCTCATAAAGACAACTACCCTGTCCCTCCCATGGAACAGATCCTTCAACATGTATTTGGTTCTGAAAGATTATCCTTGTTGGATGGTTTTTCATAGTACAACCAAGTCCTTATGTCTCCTCTAGACCAACTCAAAACCACCTTCCGCACTCCATGGGGTACCTATGCTTATAGAAATATGCCCTTTGGAATCATAAACACCGGTGCCACTTTCCAGAGAGCGATGGACATCGCTTTCCGAGGCTTAATCAATCAATTTGTAGTAGTTTACCTAGATGACATCATTGTCTTCTAGAAAAATAAACAAGTTCATTTAGCCCATTTAATATCTATTCTACAACGATGTCGTAAGTACAACATTTCTTTGAATCCTAAAAAATATATTTTCGCAGTAAAACAAGGTAAGCTCCTCGGATTCATTGTATCAAGCGAAGGGATGATTATCAACCCTGAAAGAACTCAAGTCATTCTGAAACTGCCCCCTCCCTCGTCAAAAAAAACCATGCAATCTTTCTTAGGTCAGATAAACTTTGTTAGGATATTCATCCCCAGCTTTTCAGAAATGGTCAGACCATTACAAAACCTAATAAAAAAGGATGTACAATACCATTGGAGACCTTTAGAAAGCCAGGATTTTGATTCAATAAAAAAGGCCATAATAGATGTTCCTTCTCTAATGAGCCCCGACTTTTCGCAAGACTTCACCCTCTACACGTTTGCCTCTGACCGATCCTACATTGTTGTCCTAACTCAAAAGAACACTGAAAACAACGAGGTTCCAATCGCCTTTATGATCTCATCCTTCAAGGGGGAAGAACTTAATTACCTAGCAGTAGATCAGCAAGCCTATGCTGTTTTCAAAGCAGTAAAACACTTTCGATATTATCTGTTGAAATCTAGGACAAAAATCATTGTCCCTTACCCGGATGTCAGAAATTTATTAGTACAGAAAGAACTAGGTGAAAAAAGGGCGAATTGGGTCACATCCTTACAAGAATATGACATAGAAATCACCCCAGCACAAATTGTAAGAGGCCAAGGTTTATGCAAATTGGTCGTTGATTCAGTTGTAGGACAGCAAGAGGAAAATGATATGTTAAATCCAGGACAACACTATCAAAATCAAATCTGATGTGTGCAAAACCCTGTTAGTCCCTGGTACGATGACATAAAATTTTGTCTTATACATAGATCAACCCCTCGTCACCTTGATCCCACAAAAAGGAGAGCACTAAGATTAAAATATGCTTCTTTTCAGTTGATTAATGGTATTTTGTTTCGTCAAAATTTTGATGGAGTACTTATGCGTTGTCTTGAAAAAGATGAAGCGGAAAAAGTCTTATCGGAATTGCATGTAGGACAAGCTAGTGGGAATTTCGGTGGGGACACCACTTCCCATAAAGTATTAAGAGCAGGTTATTATTGGCCTACCCTTTTTAAAGATGCTCATGATTTATGTCGCAAGTGTGTGATTTGTCAAAAAGCATCCAGACAGATACAAAAACTAGCTTTCCCTTTGCAACCAATTTCGGTAGACTCCCCTTTTCAGCAGTGGGGTATGGATATTATAGGACCAATCAATCCGCCATCCTCGCAGCAGCATAAATATATCATAATAGCCATAGATTACTTCACCAGGTGGTCTGAGGCTACCCCATTAAAAGCTGTAAATACCAGCCAGGTAATATCCTTCTTGAATTCAAATATTATTACTCGTTTCGGTATCCCTGAATGCCTGGTATTTGATAATGCTTCTTATTTTTCATCTCTTGAAATGAGTGATTTCTCTCTAGAAAAAGGAATTAAATTAAAGTACTCTGCCAGCTGTTATCCCCAAGGCAAGGGTTTGGCAGAATCAACTAATAAAAATCTGATCAAAATTGTCAAGAGAATGGTCTCCGAAAACCAAAAAAATTGGCATAACGCATTGTTAAACGCAATCTGGGTTGATAGAGTAACTCCTAAAACTGTTGTGGCTAGCTCACCTTTCTTTCTCATTTACGGCAGGGAGGCGATTCTTCCACCACATGTCCTTCTTCCATCTCTACAGTTATCTCATAAAGTACAGGAAGAAGATTGTCCCCCTTTGGAGAGTCGAATTAACGCTTTGTTAAAATTAGAAGAAGTGAGGGATCAAGCAAAACGGAAATTGGATCAACATCAACTCATTGTTAAAAATTGGTTTGATTCCAATTCTTCCTCTGACAAAAATTTTGAGGTAGGTGACCTTGTCCTAAAATGGGACAAACCTCATGAGGGAAAAGGAGAGCATACTAAGTTTCAGAACTTGTGGTTGGGACCATTTTTAGTTGCTAAGAAATTGGGTCCTAGTTCCTTCCGATTACAGAACTTAGAGGGACAGCTAGACACCTTTCCGGTGAATGGCCAAGCTCTAAAAAGGTACTTTGCCTAATCACGCTCCCATGTACACTGTGTAAATATTTTTTGTTTTGTTTGTTGTTTGTTTTTCTTTGTTGGTTTGTTTTGATTTTTCCTTTATGCTTATCGGTCTTTCTTTTTGAAACACACATGCCTGCATCATGGACTAACTCAGACAAAGAGAACTGAAAAATATCCCCTCCAAAATGACTGCTTAAAGTTGTTTAAACATCAATTGTGGTATTTTTCTGAGTTTGCAGCCATGTTGAAGATAATTTGTTGTTTGAAAAACATTTCTTGATTTCAATTTGCAACTGAAGGTATTCACAATCATCCGTAAAAATTATTTTTACGCTGTCCCTGTTCCTTAAGAGAACAACTTAGAGATGTCTCCCTGCTCTTGAAAGTCGGTTTTATTAACAAACTATTTCCAGATCTTAATGAAGGAAAGCTAAAAAAATTCTTCAAGGTCTGTGACATACTAAGATGTGTTAAAAAAAAAGAATTTGCAGTGTCGCCCCGCTCTATTAAATATCTTTAAAAAACTAAATAAATATTCAGAGAGCTACATAAATTGCTTGTAAACCCGTCGGGATACTGAATAGGTCTGCTGGCAGCGGGTAAATGCATGCATGACACCAAGATAACTTCGTCGGGGAACTAAACAGGCCCGCTGGCAGCGAAGCAATGTCGGGTAAAAAAAAATTCTCAGATATGGATTCTTTCTGACCTTAAATGTCCTTTGTTCTGATCTGGAACTTCTTGACAGGATACAGATATCGGAGTGGGTTAATTGATATCCATGTTGAGGCTATGGATGCCTGCTAGCAGCAGCGGCCCTATCAACAGTATTGAAGATTTTAACTTTAATATCGTAACTCTCTTCTGTTAAGATTGTTGTCAGTTTTCGTTTCTTTAAAAATAACAGTTGTCTAAAAACTGGAATGAATTATAATTATTTACGATATTCAGACATCTTTTCGGTTGTTTTCAATTCGAATTTTTTTCTGATTATCCTAATCTGAACTCACCATCTGGCAGAGATAACTGCTTCTCCCAACGTGTCGCCATTGTTGGCAGCAATAATATAATTTCTATTGTTTGTAAGCTGCCTACACAGGGTCTCTAAATTTTCATTACTTGTCATGAGCATTCTCACTAAACGACACTTGTCACTTGTCACTTTTTACATATCTTCCTTTCGATTTTTGTTTTCATGACTGTAAGCATGAAAACTCGCGGCTGGAATTGACATTTTGTTTTGATTTGCGATTAAAGGAAGACTGTTCATGTGGTTTATTATAGAATTGTCATATTTTTTCTATGAACATGATTGTTCTCCTTGTTTATAACCCTTTGGTTATGACCATGCCTTGGTTGCATAAGTGAAAGACCTACATTCATTAATATTCGATTGATATTGATGGAGTTTTGATTCATCAAACTTTGAATTATTCAATTGTTATTCGATACACTTACCTTTGTGATTTATCCATGAATGCACGTACTATGGTTTTCAAAGTGCTCTGATCCTAATATGTACCCAATGCTAAGGTGGCATACGAATCACAGCATGCCATTACTCTTTTGTATGGTCTTGGGCTTCACGATTTTGTTCCCATGCATGGTGATTAATGCCTCTGCCTACTATTTCAACTGTCATAGCATTGTTTTGTTGAGGCTCGGGGCTATGGCTCTATGGATTTTTACCAAACCCTACCTGTGAGTTCTGTGTCGATTCCCTTCTGTTCGCCATGGCTCCAGTGGTAAGGATCAAGCCGAATGGAATCCAAACCTTGCTATTGTATGATAACACTAGGGACGATTTAGAAAGGAATGGTTGGCATTTGTTCATTGAAAAAATTAAGGGTTTCAATCTTCGAGTTGCCCAAGATTTTGCCTTGACCTTCGATGGCTGCAGAGAAAAGATAGGTGATGTGCAGTTAGAAGTAACAGAAGATTTTTTAAGCCAAGCCACGGGTTTACCAGCTTTTGGGCAAAAATGGTTCAAGAATGCAAAAGTTGAAGAGGTCCCCTGGACTTTGATGTTCACCTCACGGAAAATTACTAGTTGCAATCAAGGTATGCCAGTATCATCCTTAAAACCTAGGTGGCATGATCTACTTGCTATTGTGAAGCAATTCATTATGTGTGAAGGAAGATTTGGATTAGTTTTCCTGTATCATCTACGCTTGCTTATGAGTTTCATTGGCTTCCCATTGAATATGCCCTACTTTCTGCTTAGAAGTCTGTACAAGATGGGAAAATAGTTTAAGAAGCAGAGGTCTGATTCGAGTTTATTCCATCATAGTTTAATTAAAATTATCCTTGTGCATCAGTTGCAATTACAAAACGATTGTTGGGATGCAGTTACTTCATGAAATGGCTTTGGCAACAGTGAGTTGGGACAAGTTGATAAACCAGTCATTGTTGAAACCCTTGTGAACACTACAGCCTCTTCTCCATCGCTCCTTCCCTATGATCTTTTCCCTAATAATGAACCATCGACCTACCCTGATGTCACTCGACAGGAAAATCAACCGGGTTCGCATCCAAAGGACAGCACTAAAAAAGTTATGAAACCTATAGGGAAGAAGCACAAGGGCAGTGTCGATGTTAATTTTAAGAATAAAAGGGTTGGTCATTTGATCTCATGAAGTGTTCTAAATAAAATCAAACCCTGTGCAGATACAAACAACACGATTAATGTGAGCGAAGACTCAGATTCATAAATTGAGAGGTTTTTGGCTGAAGAAGACCCTGTGTCATACGGGCTCTATCCTGACACACCCTATGATTGTGTAAACAACCTGCCTCCATGTCTAAAAGGTAAACCAGAATTCTCGGGCATTCAACTCTGTGATAAACATACCTTTTACGTGGACGATTCTCCAACCCTTAATGTTGTCAGTGCCAATGCACAGTCCCTACAACCACAGTGTGATGAGTGTCAATCCTAGATCGACAGGTATTATACGGATGTGCCTTTACTACAGTCTCGGCTTAAATCTTTAAAATACCAAGTGGATTTGTTGACAAATGAGAATAGTACACTCCAATCCATAACTCAAGCAAAGGAGAAACACCTAAAAACTACAGGATCTGTCATTTTTAAGAATGTAGAGGCAGCAACAACAATCGTGAACTCCAAGATTGCTTGATATGTTTTGATACCGTGATTTGAGGTATGATGGTCTTTTTAATTTTAGCATGATTTTGTCACTCTCAAGTTAGGATAGATGATTTGATTGAATAGATTATCTTTCTTATAAAGATTAGTTTGTTTTATTTATTGAATAAAATATGATTGTAGTTGTTATTATTACTAGCTACAGAATCGTAAGATTCTGTAGCCAATTAGTAAAATTCGAATTGCTTGATTTGACAATTGAAAACATATCTAAAATTCCCCATTTTCATTTGTTTTCGGGAACCCATGATTTCCAAGGAGATATGAGGCACTGTTGAATATCTCCCAGCTATATCAACTTTGTGTTTTTAGTAAATAGATTAGGCTGTTAGTATTTTTATTCAGTGAAATTAGGGAGGTTGCATCCCCCATATTTTTGAAACAAATTTGATATTATCAACAGGAAACAGTTTTGTTTCCTGGAACCTATATAAGCATGTTATTTTGTACACATTGCATCATCTCTACTTGGGGTAAGACTATGGATTTTTCATTTACAGACTTGAATGGAATATAATACTCGTCACAGCTTTAGCTTTTTCGTATTGTGGTTTTACTCAAGTCATGTTTATTTCAATTTGTAAATAGATTATGATTGCTTTCGCTGTCATGGTTTTCTACAAGTTGGTATGATAAAAGTTTATATATTATCCATGTTTCATGCTCCAAATTTAACACACAGTAATCATTCGTTCAAACTTGAATCAAGAGATTTATCTTTATTTTTTATTGAACATTTATACACAAGTTTTCACAGCAAGATTTATCTTAATGTGGCTGCTTGTAAAATTATGAGATTGTTGTGATCATGTCTTTTATGTGTTCTGTCATTCGAATTCCATCATTACTGCTTCAAATTTATTAGAAGCAATTTCAGGATCTGTTGCAGGTTTACCTCGTCAGACAAGGTGACTGGATGCTACACATTGAATAGATATTAGATGCGATAACAGGTCATCCTGTTATTTAATTTCATTAGTATAATAGATATAGAAGTTCCCTGTAGTTAAAACACTTTTTATCATCTGTTATTTCTTTTGTTTAATTAGACAGTTTGATATTCGATTTCTTTTATATGAACAGTTAAGAAAATAAATCAAAAAGATTATATAGTAGTTTTACTGTTGTTGAAAAAATCAATTTGCATTCGATTTTCACGGATTTAGATTAAAATTTGTAATTTGTACATATTTTGTATATATATTATAAATAGAACTATTGTATATACAAATTGTACATATATATATATATAATTGTACTTAGAAATTTTAGTAATTTGTTATTTATTAGATCATTGTTTTTCCTTTAGTTACTTTTCACTCTCTTTAGGACTTAGATTGGCCAACGGAGCCTCTAAACGTGTCGAAGTGAATTAATCCAAATGGCTTGGGTGATTAGACAACCCCGGACCAGATTCACTCCTCCAGTTGACGAGCGGTCAATTTCGCCCATCAACAGTCCTGTACCAGATGGAGTCTCTGGGTCACTTCCATGACTCTACTTTGGATGGCATGGACCTATTGCTGAACTGTGCATTGTTCCTATGACCTTTTCATCTTCTCAAATGTTGAAAGTAGTTTCAATTGCGCTTGCACTGTCGACTCTTGTTGCTTTTCCTCCTAAAGTTGTACTTCTAATGTTCTTAGTTCTGGGTCCTCTGAAAGGCACTCATAGGTCTATGCACTTCGGTTACTGAGTTTCTTTCATTCTAATGCCAATGCCTTGATTCTTTTGACTGCGCTCCGGGTAGTTTCTTCCCTCTGATCTTTCACTTCCTGTGGAGTGCTCGATGTTGCTTGCAATTCCAGTTCTGCTACTCTTTCTTGAAGCTACTGAATGGCTTCAGTGAGCTTCCCCACTTGGATCTCATTTGTCTCTTCTTCCATCTGTTCCAATCCTGTCACAGAGCAAAGTGCTCGAGTGACTGCTTCTCTAACTCCAATCTGCTCCATGAAAAGTTGATCTTTCTCTCTCTTTATATTCTCTTTGTCCTCTTCAAACTTCGCCCAGAGGTCATCTTTCTCTTGCTTTGCAACCCGACTTTTCTCTAGGGCTTCCTCCTTTTCTTGCTTCAAGGCCTCTGTGGCCTGTTCTTTTTCCTCTTTTACTCGACGAAGGCGAGCCTCTGTCACATATGCTAATCTGTGTAGTTGGGCAGGCTCATCTCCTACTTCTATACCCCTTAATGACAACAACCAAGTAGACACTGCGTGGCTCGAATAGAGAGCCTGTTGTGCCCCTTTGAGATCTGCCTCGATCTTGTCATACACAGTCTCCTATTTGGATTTGTTTCGCTGCAAAATGTCCTCTGAGGTATCTGATAAAGCTGCGATGATGAGGTCGATATCATCCACCATAAGTACAGTCTATAATTGAGGCTTATTGGCCCATGACTTCTTCCGCACTAAGGGTTTCTTTGGGGAAATATTTCTTTTCTTTGATGTCTCAGCCTCTGTAAGGGGATCTTTAGGTGGTGTCACTTCACCCTGTTCCTACTTGTCTTCTTCCCCTTTGTCCTCTTTGTGGTCTACTTCGTCATCTCCTCCTACTCCAAGTGACTCCGACACAGTTTCCTCCGATGCGTTGTTTATTTCCTGCACCTCTTCCTTCTTTTTCTTCTTGCTGCTACTGGGTCCATCATATTCTTTTCAGGTGACCACAGGACTTCTGATGATATTGGGGTTGGAGAGCTTCGTCTGCTCGACTGGTAAAAGGAATTCATTCGCCCACTCCTTAGTTATCTCCTCCATGTATTCATCAGTTAATTTATAGTACGATTGCAACTCCTCCTTTGTTTCATCCCTACGCACAGTGATATATATAAAGTGTCAGTCTGCGCAAAACTTCACGAGTGGCCTGAACCGATGGGGTGTATTCAAAGTCATTCAGGGGAATGAATCAATGGATCGCATGAGTTGTAGATAGTAAGTGTGGAATATAGCGTTCGATTGCCACTTCTTCGCCATATTTCTCTAGTACCACAAGGTGGTGAACCTCGCGGCCACTGGTTTGGGCAGCTCAACTTCAGGGAAGGTTTCTCCTTCCAGCATCTCCCAAGCGACAAAGGCAACGAGAATCAGCAACCAGATGAAGTGAAACTCGTAGCCTTGGTCTTGCACTTCGTGACAATATTTCTCCAACTAGTTGACGAGGTAGCTCGCCCTATTCATCTGCATCCCTTCGACGCACTTTCCTGCAAGGTCGACGACAAACCCCGTGACCTGCGTTGGTCTATTCTTCCTGACGAGCTTACCTTCTATCAACTGACAAGCTAGGGGCACTACGCCATTTTGGATGGAAACTACCTTGTAGCCCCACTTCCCTTCTCCACATTGCCATAGGTGTCCTTTATTTGTTGCGCTAGGGCACGATCTGCAGCCTTCCCTGGGTAAAAATCCAGAGGGTCCAGTCCCTGCATGCTCAATCCAGTGATCCGGTGGATCAGTGCCAAATCTACAGTGATGTGCCTATCCAACCATAGGTACCTTCCATGGAAGAATGACAGGAGGAGTTTAATGCATGCGTTAACCTCCTGATGTTTGCCAAAGTGCAGTATCTTCATCACATTAAGGATTGTTGATCTCGCGATGTCCATGGTCCACGACTAGGGGACTATATTTGGATTCTTCCCCATTGTCTTTGTTAAGTACTTATGTGATGTGAGCATTCCATACTTCTTGCGGTCTCCTAAGTTGAAGTCACTAATCTTGAGCATCAGAATCTGTCCCAACTGTGGTCCAACTGCACATATCCCCTTCGGGAGGTACGCAGTGATCAGTGTATAGTCAAAATCTCTCGGGACATTGTCATGACTAACCACACCAGCCAAAGCTGGGATATAGTTGGGAAATACCAATGGGATGATATTTTCATTCGCTAGGTCATCGCGATGCTTACTTATTTTCTATGTCGTAGTTTGGGATGGCCCATATCGACATGCAGTTGACAGGGATGCTTGCAATCCTCTCGTCAATGAGGTCTATGCTCCTACGAACATGACCTTCTCAGCCATAAGGTCTATTAGTATATCCTCGATAGAATTATCTACTATGCTAAGGAATTCCAACATGCACGCTCTAGATCAGATATATCGGATAGGTGAACAAACGCTCAAGGTAAACAAAGCGGTTGGTGAGGTCTCAAATGCACAGCGCGGTAGAAATCAGTTCTTTATGGGCTCGAATATATCAGTTTGAAAAAGTGTCCCCATTGAGACATGCGACAGACTAAAGAGACAACGTCATAATGGATTCCTCCAATGGGAAAGAACGCCTTAATCAATACGATTCCATCCGTTATGGCGCGGTCCCAACGGTCCAATGGCAATCTTTCTGACAATAATTGTGTTTCTAGCCCTTCTGGAGCGTCGTTCGAATGGTCAGGACACCTCCAACGGTTATATTTCTTCGTCATGGAGAAGTGTCATTCTATGTTATTTTGCTATTCTGACGAGGTTCAATTTTTTCAAGCCTTCCATCTGCGAAATCCTCTCTGAAACCTTCTGCATTTTTTCTAGCTTTTCTTTCTTCTTACTGATATTTCTTTTTTTCTTTCCTGTGATCTACGTCTATGGATTCCTCTTTCCATTCTTGTTCTTATATTTTCTTAGCATAGTAACTTCTCATTGTTGAGGTTCGTTCATAGGGTTCGAGGGTAATACTTCTTCTCTTATTGTTTCTGGAGTAGGTGCTCTTTTTTTCTGCATGGATAAGTTCTTTAAGCCTTCTTGCGTTCTTTCAACTTCGACAACCAGGTCTCTGGCCCTCAATTGCTTTGACTTGTCCTCCTGTTCTTATTTTAAGAGTGTTATTATCCTAGCCATGAAATACATTAGTTCTTGCTTTTTCTGTTCTATAGCTTCCTCTTCTTCTTTCCTTCGGATCCGATCTCTCTCAATCCAAGTCCTTCCTAACAAAAGTGAAAAAGAAGCGTTGTTCTCAACAAACTTAATGACCTTGAATTCTTCTTTTGTCGATGTTCCATGAGCACTCATAGGTACATGAGTAATTCTTCCACATAGGTTTATCATATTTCCTTTAAACAATCCTATTCCTCCCAATGAAGGAATCATAGCAGGATTTCCTAAAATTTTCCAAGTACTTTATAGCATAATGTTCACCTGTGTTTATGCATCCAATACACAGTCTATGTCAAATTCTCCTATTATTGTTTCTATGCATTGCTTCTCTTTTAAGATATCTAGTAAACTGATGTCTCTGTGATCATTTAGTGTTTCTTTCATCTGCAATAATATAGCCTCTGATTCTTTCTAGTTTTCTAGTATATTCTTAGTCTCTTGACCTTCTTCATGGTTTTCTTATTTCATGTTCATGTTCTCAATCATTCTAGGGCAATCCAAAACTTCATGACCAACATCTTTACAGCAAAGACAAATAGGACCTGTACCAGGGAATTCCTTAGCAAGATGTCCTGGTCTTATGCAACTATAACAAAGAGTCAATCCCCTCTTTTTCGTAAACGATCCCCAACCTTTCATGTACTGTGCACTGGGATCACAGCGATGGACCTGAACAAAAGTTATTTCTAGGATCCTGCATCCACTTGTTAGTCCAAAAATTCTTTCTATGAATAGGAATAACATATCTTTTATTAACTTTATCAAATCTATTCATATCAAATCTTATTTCTTCTAGTTGTGCCCTAGCTTTTAGACTAGTGTGAAGTCTATCAAACATACCTAGATCCATTATTTTGAAACAAAAATTTCCACTTATCTTACCTTTATCATAGTACAAATCTTTAAGATCTTACCTCTTTTCTTTAGATTTGATTCCCTTCTTAGCACAGAGCTTCACAAGTCAAGTAGAATATTGTGCACTACAACAATAGATCTATGCACAGAGCTTTCTCTTTTCTTCAGTTCCCAGCAATCACAATTTCAGGTCCCGGCAATGGAACCATTTGTTGGCACAGGGGAAGACCCAGGGTTCAACGCTTCAACAACGTACCAAAAAAACCCTAAATATCGTCCCTTTCGGAAACACCTGCAAAGTAGATGAAGTCTCACCTGAGGTAGAGGCAGTGGGGGTTGTAGGACTCAAGTGTCTACAACCTAGTTGGGACACAAATCTGTGATCACAATACTTAACATAGCACTTATAAATTAACATTTATTAGTCATTGACCCTTATTCACATCGTAGGAAAAAACCATAATTACATAACAATGCAGTATTCATCAAGATCTAAATATATCTAACCATTCAGCGCATAGCATCAAAGTAGATCTAGTATTCATTCACATATAAGGCACTAAGATACTACATCAGATGCATCTAACATACATAAATATTATAGCACTAAGAATAGATCACATCAATAACATATCAACCACATCGCTCAAAGAAACTACAACACAGGATATATGTGGTTCACCCCAGTGTGGGGCTACGTCCACCAACTCTTCTTCTTCTTCTTTATTAGCTTCTTCCAATATTCTTACATGCACAGAGCCAGGAAGCCAACTCCGCATAGGACAGGAGATCTGTGTGCACCTCACCAGACCCTTCTTCCTCGAGTTAGGTCCATCACCAATACTTTACACAGTCTGTGCACAAAGAACTTACGAAACACTTGCACTTAGCTCTGTAAACCTTAACACATCTTCTTGCACATAGCTAACATTAGCACTAAGCCATCGGCCTACTAGGTCTCAAGAAATTGACTTCTACTCACATCGACTAGCTATCTATTTATATATTACAAATGGGGCCTAAGCATCGGTAAACCCATGGTTCGACATCCCATACCTATTACATAAACCCTAAACCCAAAAGTTATGCAAAAGAGGGTGATATCCCATGATCTCCACTTCACTTGGGTGCTTCGTCTTCGACCAACCTGTCAAAGTCCCAAAAATGGTCAAACACGACCAAGGTTCTCCAAAACTTGGTCGAGGGCCAACATCAGCTGAAAATAAATGGCAAGCAATTCGAAAATGGAGATCAAGAAGTTTAATGGGCAAATTTTTGAGCTGTGGAAACTCAAGATGGAATATTTGTTGGTGTACATAGATCAATGGATTGTGGTATTTCTAGGTACTTCACATATAGAAACTTCAACAGATGACTAGAAAAATTTGGATCGGAAGGCAAAGAGCACAATCCAACTGTGTCTCTTAGATTCAGTATTACTGAATGTGTCAAAGGAATCTATAGACAAGGATTTATGAGATAAGTTGGGGAAGCTGTATCAGTCTAAGTCCCTAGTGAATAAACTATTCATGAGAAATAAGTTGTATAACCTGAGGATGAGAGATGGAGACTCGGTGGCAGAGAATTTGAACGCCTTCAATACTGTGGTAAGTCAGTTAGCATCTATTGAGATTAAAATTTCAGATAAAGATAAATGTATCAGTTTATTGTGTTCTTTACCAGACTCATGGGATAGTTGTGGCCATAGGTAGTAATACAACTTTCTTGAATTTTGATGAAGTGGTCTCATCTTTGTTGTCAGAGGAGATGAGATGGAAGAATATGGAAGGACAAAGCACAGACACATTATTTGCAAGAGGACGTTCCCAGGAAATAAATAGATCTAGGTTCTCAAGTGGGATATCTAATTCTAAGGGTGGATCTAAATCTCCTGAAAAGTTTGTAAAGGTATGTTGGAGATGTGGAAAAGAAGGGCACTACAAGAAGCAGTGTAGATCCAAAGTTGAGAAAAAGAAGGGATCTGAAGAATCTCCTTCTATAGAAGAAAAGACCTCTAAGGAAGAAGGAGGGGATGTGTACTTGGCTTCTTCAAGCACACATGCAGATCATGAGGCATGGTTGGTTGAATCTGGTGCATCCTCTCATATGACTCCCCACAGGAAGTGGTTCTGCGAATATGAAAGGTATGATGGAGGTAATATTTTCTTAGGTGATGATTCGACAACCAGAATCATAGGAAGAGGAAAAGTTAAGTTGAGGCTCATAGATGGAGGTATTAGAACATTGCCTGGTGTTCTGAACATCCTAGATTTGGCTAGAAATTTGATTTTTGTAAGAAAAATGGACGATGCAGGGGTAAAAACAATATTTGAAAAGGAAACCTGTAGGATGGTTCGAGGAGAAATGGTGTTGTTGAAGGGAGTTTGGTTTGGAAATCTGTATAATCTGCAACGAATCACTATTAGTGATGGGTGTAATAGTTCCATTTTTCCTGATATTGGATTTGAAGAAGAAAGAACTCCTACAGTTTCTGGAGAAACGGTTATGTTGTGACATCACAGAATGGGGAATATTGGAGAGAACGGTCTTCGACTACTAAATGGTAAAGGTATGGTTAAAGGTATGTCTAATTGTTCTCTAGATTTTGATTTCTGTGAACATTGTCTATATGGGAAGCAAAATTGGGTAAGATTCCCCTCTGGTGCAACCAGGGCAGAAGGAATTTTACAACTAGTTCACAGTGATGTTTTTGGACCCGTGTCGGTCCCATCATTGGGAAAATCTGTGTACTATGTCTCATTTATAGATGACTTCTCGAGAAACACTTGGATATATTTCCTCAGGAAGAAATCTGAAGTCTTTGACAGGTTTAAAGATTTTAGGGATATTGTTGCGAATCAAACAGAGAAAAGAATTAAGGTGTTGATGACAGATAATGGTGGAGAGTTCTACAGAAATGAATTTGAAGAATTCTATAAGAAGTGTGGTATAGCAAGGAAGAATACTAATCCATACACACCTCAACAGAATGCAGTTGCATAAAGGATGAACAGGACGTTGATGGAAAAATCAAGGTGCATGCTCAGTGGTGCCAGGTTAGGGCAAGAATTATGGGCAGAGGCAGTGGGTACTACATGTTACCTGGTCAACAGATCACCCTCATCAGCATTGGATGACAAGACTCCATAAGAGGTATGGTCTGGTAAGGAACCTTATCTCACACATTTCAAGGTATTTGGCTGTGATGCATATGTTCATTATCCAAAGGAAAACAAGAGTAATCTAGATAAGAAGGCTGAAAAGTGTATCTTTATTGGATATAAAGATGGTCTCAAAGGTTATAATATTTGGAACCCAGAAACTAAGAAGGTAGTGTATATCCAAGATGTGGTTTTAAGATAAATGAAGGATGTTTTTAAACAAGAAGTCCTACCAAGTAAGGAAGAACCAAAGAAAATATAGTTTGATTTAAAGGATGATGAATTGGACTCTACAGAAGAACAAGAATCAGAAGAAGAAGACCCTCATACTCTAGTATTGAGGAGATCGGTTTGAGAAAGAAGGCTATAGGAAAGGCATACTCCATCTGATTTTCGTTCAGATTTTTCTTTGTCTATTACTCATGATGATCCTAGAACTGTCAGGGAGGCAGTGGATTCAGAGGATGGAAATCTCTAGAAAAGGGCCATGGATGAAGAAATGGCATCTTTGGATAAGAATGAGGCTTGGGATCTAGTGGAGTTGTCGACTAGAAGAAATCTCATTGGAAGCAAATGGGTATTTAAAAATAAGTTGAATGCAGAAGGAAAAGTGGAGAAATACAAAGCTCGGTTAGTAGCAAAGGGTTATTCCCAGGTTGAGGGAATTGATTTTGGTGAGATATTTTGTCCTATTGTCAAGTTAACCTCTATAAGATTTTTTTTATCTTTTGTTGCTACATTTGATTTTGAAGTAGAACATATGGATGTGAAGACAACATTCCTACATGAGGATCTGGAAGAAGAAATCTATATGAAGCAACCAGAAGGTTATGTTGTGAAGGGAAAGAAGGAGTTGGTATGCAAGCTGAAAAAGTCCATGTATGGTTTAAAACAATCACCAAGGATGTGGTATCAAAAATTTGATACTTATATGTCGGGACTTGGATTCACAAGAAGCAAAGAGGATCACTGTGTGCATTTTAAATTAATTGGGGATCATTTGATTTATTTGGTCTTGTATGTGGATAACATGTTGTTGATAGGAAACAACAAGGAGATTATCCAGGATGTAAGAACTCAATTGTCCTCTAAATTTGACATGAAGGATCTCGGTGCTTCAAATTTTATTTTGGGCATGGAAATTAAAAGAGATCGGAAAAAGATGAAACTCTGGTTAAATCAAAGAAAATATGTCGAGACGATATTGCAGAGGTTTAATATGAAGGAATGTAAACTGGTCAAGGTTCTTATTCTTGTTGGTGTAAAGTTATATGTGGATCAGTGTCCCAAGACACGGGAAGAGGAGGAGGACATGTCTCATGTTCCATATGCAAGTGCAGTTGGTAGTTTGATGTATGAAATGGTCTATACTAGACCGGACATTGCACATGTAGTGGAAGTTTTGAACAGGTATATGTCAAAACCAAGGAAAGAGCATTGGACAGTAGTAAAAAGAGTTTTCAGGTATTTGTGTGTAACTGCTAGCTATGGATTGTTCTACCAAGGAAGACTGGGATTGGACAGAGTGGTGGATATACATGGCTTTGTGGATGCAGATTGGGCTGGAGATCTGGATTGTAGGATATCTACAAGTGGGTATGTGTTTAACCTATTTGGAGGAGCAATAAGTTGGATGAGAAAAAGACAAGTCGTAGTGGCACTTTCAACTACAGAAGCCGAATACATGGTATCCACTCATGCAAGTAAGGAATCAATATAGTTATAAAGATTGTGTTCAGGTATTGGGTTGGTACAAGAAGTTGTAAGGATAGAGTGTGACAGTCAGAGTGCAATTTTTCTAGCGAAGAACCCAACTTATCATTCAAAGACACAATATATTGATATTCAATATCACTTTGTGAGAGACATGATTGAAGAAAAGAAAGTATCGGTGATGAAGGTGGACACTTTGAAGAATGTTGCAGACTCATTAACAAAATCTGTGAGCACTGAGAAGTTCTCTTGGTGTAGAGGATCCATTGGCATTGTTGCTCTAGATTGTTGACTATGTAACCCTGTAACTCACTGCATGCAAAGAAAACAACAAGTAGGAGAATGTTGGGTATGTGTTATATTCTTTGCCTCGGGAAACATGTCACATATTTAGGTGGTTTTTTGGCTCATGGTTTTTGCCGATGGTTTTCTATTTCCGGTTAAGGAATTAGGGTTGTTGACTAATCCATGCCATTGGGTTAGGGTTTTTAATGTCGTTGGCTCGTATATGTATATTGTATTGTAAACAATGTATCATGATGAATGAATATAGAATATGTTGGTTTTCCCGGTTTGGGTTTCTAGGGGAAAATGTATGTGTAATGTTGTATTTGTCATTATATCTTTTATGTTCTTTTATTGAAAATATGTTTGCAGTAAATATTGTATAAGGTTAAACTCTATAGTTATATATTGTAGACAAGAGAAGGGGGAAAAGGGTTGGATGTTGTTGTGAGAGGTTTCTCAAAGACTCTGTAAAGAAACTATGTTTTGAACTCCTTTATGTCAATACTTAGTTGATGATGAAATTTCTGTCATCTCTGTTGTCTATTTTCTTGTGTTCATTACTTTGATGTTTTCCAAATTCAAATGTGTTAATGTTATATGAGGTTCATATATGCATTTATTGTGCTTAGAAGGTTACTGTATTGGAAATATTTTAACCTTTGCCACAAACACCTCTGAGATTTTCACTATTCAATTCTTAGAAAGGATTTCTAGGTCTTGAATACTCTTCCACTGTGAATGAAATAAAAAGAAGAGTGCTATCTAATTTGTTTACAGTGATCATTCTTTTAAAGTCTTCCATACCTAATTATTACCTATTTGAGTTGGTATAGGTTTTATTGGCCTGTCTAGTTTTCATATGGGTTGTTAAATAAAAGAGATGAAATTATAGCCTTCATAAGCCTCCATCTATGATCCCACCACTCTCAAACATTTTAAATCTAAACCCTTATTGAACATTTTGAAGCAAGATGTGCTAGGTTTGACTCAATAGCATTCTTGAGTTGACTTCTAGCACTAACATCAAGTTGTCTTCTTGAAATTATGGCTTAAGGAATTCTTTTAAGAAGGAAGAGTTTAATGAAATGACTTTGAACCATTTCTCCCCACAGTTAGGTATTTTTGTTGCAACAGATATGGAATTCTCTGAAACATCAAACTCCAACGTCCCCATTTTAGTTTTAGTCCCATTAAAATTAAGTGCAAACTCTTTGGTTATCTTTGGATGTCCACTCTGCATCTTTTAACAAAAATTTAGACAACCCACCCTCTGAAATCCTCTCTGAACAATGGTTCAGAGTTAATGAATTACATATCATAGGGTTCAATCCTTACAATCTATCCCCCTTTGTGAGTCTTCTTGTTTTGTTGACTGTCCATACTCACTGCTTGAAGGGAACCTTCTGTAAATTCCTCTGACAGTTGGTATTTGAAAACAGGGTAAACAAAAAAAATAGGGTTTGATGACAGAGCTTGTTTACATGGAGTTCACCTTATATAAACAATTATACACATAAGTGGTATGAGAAGGAGAAAACTTCAAAGGGAAAGATAAGAGGGACAACCGCTGAGGTTTTAGTAAAATTGTAGATAGGTAAAAGAAATTGTGTGAAAACAGGGTTTTAGCAGCACAGTATCAATTCGCAATGCCAACAAGGTATGCAAATGAGCTTCGTTCTATAAAGGATTAAGCATCTTTTTTATGTTTAATATGAAGCTCATACCACTGTTTAAGATTGGGTCTTAGATTAATTACAGAAAATGAGGGTTTTGACAGAATGCTCAAGGTCATCCAAAGATACTTCACATGTGAAGGGAGGTTCAACATGGTATATCAATACCACATCAGATTATTGTTACACTTTACAGGAAAAGAAGCCATGAACCTTCCATTCTATCTACTCAGGAGTATTGGTAAGATGTCAGACATAGTTCAAGCTAAATCAAAGCAGGTAGATACAATGTCTTTCACTATGGTCTTATCAAGATGTTAGTAATGGAGGACTTAAGAAAAAATAACATTGATTGGGAAACCTTCCTAACTTCATCACATTTTCAGTTAGATATTACTCCTACTCCACAGTCCAAAAAACAAACACCTACCCCTATTGAGAGGACTGTGCATTTAGAGTCCAGCAAGAAAAAGAGGGTGATTAGGAGTGATAAATTTGTCAGGGCTATTGATGAAGTAGAAACATGTGGTCCTTAGCAACCTCCAGACAAAGAAACTTCAACTATGGAAGATCCTATCCCCATGGAGATTCCTTCAAGAAAACCAAGATGCTTGAAAGGAAAAAAACTTGTTTTTTCCCCACCCATTGCTACAGACAAAGTCAATCCTAAAATACCTTTTACTAGATCAGTAGCCAAGCAACATGTCCTCATGAAGGATGATACAGTAGAGACTTCAACCCAACAAAAAGGAAAATCTTAGTCCTCTAAGCAGCCCATAGAAGTTATTGGCATCACTACTCCTCAGCATGAAAGCAACCCTACCTTCAAAAGGCTCAAGAGGAAGCTCAAGGAAGCAAGAGATGAAATTGGCAAGTTGAAGAAGGAATGTTTGGGTTCCAAGAGAAAGCTTAAGGAGATGTTGGGCATGTATGAAGAGACTATTGATAAGGCAAGGTTCCTGGCTAAGAGGTGTTTTCCCCTTCACATGCAACTCAAGAATGTCTACAGGCAGAACAGAACCCGCCAAGCTGAAATCAGAAAACTAAAGGCTAAGTTACACCCTTTCAGAGAAGAATTGGCAAAGAGAAACTTAGACATGCTAGCCAAGGTGGCTACCAAAAGAAGTTCCAGAGTAAAAAGATAAAGACAATGATCTTCTAAAAACCAACATCATTTTTGTCAAAGTTTTATGTTTCATGCTTTTACAACATTTTAGTAATGGTTATGAGTTTTGAACTATAACTAGCATTTTTTGTGTTTTTCCTCCAATGATATATTAAAATGACGAGTTATAGCATATATGGACTCCTAGTAAAAGTTTTGAGGTGTTGTAGATTTTGAAAAAGTAAAATAGGCCACTATAGGAAAGTTCGCAACAGCTGGAATCATTGGCGCTGCGAACTGGTCGTTTCATGACAGTTTGCATCACTATGTTCCGAACTCAGTTTTTGAAGATTTTGGAGGGAAAGGGATTTGTCAGCTGTCAAGATGGACTCATACCAACACTCAAAGGATCAATTTCACTTTGGAAGGCCACCTACTTCAAGAAGTTGCACACTTATGGACACATCATCAAAGTTATTAAAGATTGTTGTATACATGGCCAACATTCTCCTTTAAAATAGCAGTTTGTTTCTTTTTTGTTGTACACTTGTTGCCACGCTTCCTTTAGGCATGGGATCCTATGAGGAAGTTGAGGGGTGGATTGTAAAGATGGCATTGATGGTTTTAGATATTTAAAGGGCATTGTAAGACTAAACAGGATTCTAATGGTGTGACAAAAAAACTCTTATTTTTGTATTGTCTTTTGTAGCAGAGTTTTCTCCTAATGTATGGACCAGATCCAAGATACTTTTAATGGTGGAAATCAATATTTCTTCTCATTTATCATCTTTTGATGTCTCACTTCGATATCAATCAGTGTTGAAAGATTCATCTGGTTGTTGTTTCTTTATTGCAATAAAGGATTTATTGTGATATTGTATGCAAATTTATCAGAGTTATTTTCTCTTTGAATTTAAGAGGTTCTTATTCAAATGAGTTTTATTCCCTGTGTGTGTGTCAGAGATTACCTGATGTAAATGATATGCATATTACATTCTCCTTGCTAAGTCTTTCATCTATCATTTTTATCTCACAAAACCTGATTTGAAACCATTCAAGGCCTTGTTTCATGGTGTATATTACATGGAATGATCTGTGATTAACATCTTTAATTGAGTTTTCCATCCATTTGTCACATTTTCATAAACATTTATCTTTTACATTCTGATGGGTATTAGGATTACACCTACAACAATCTAGGTGTGACTTTTAGTGCTAACATTTTAAAATGTTAGCACTAGAAGTTGTTCTTAGACTTCTTTAAGAACATGCCTAATACCCATCAAGATTTGAAAAATTAAATCAATTTAAAAGGGTGATTTGTATTGGGTTTATGCTTGAGTGGATCAGCTAGAATGAGCCAAAAAGGGAGAGGGAAGAAAAATGCAAGTCAGTAGGCTACACCATTGGGCAATGGAGTCATAAGCATTTTGTAGATTGAAGGCAATCAAGTTGCCTATCATATAAATAACATGTATGATGATGAATGAAAGAAATAAAGAAAGAAGAGTCAACATATAAGTGAACAAATCAGCCTCACACCCTGCTCAACTGATAACATCCACTAGTCTGAATGTTCACTGATTGGAAATCCTTTCCAACAACGAATATAAATGCTTAAATATAACATGTAATAAACTTCTGCAACAAATCCTTTACCATAGAACTCTCATACATGATACTGCTAATCAAACCTACATTAATAGTAATCATATTCTAGCAAGATGGGAATATATATGAACAACAAAGAAATTACTATCTGATATGATAGATCTCATGATTCTTCAATGGAAGAAATATTTACAAAACATGCCCTCGGGCTTACAAATGAGCACACACAGGGAAATTGTATTGCTCCAACTCTCTCCAGCCTCTCTTGGGTCATGAATTGAACCTTTTCCTTATCAAAATCTCCTCCATATATAGTGAATGCTCTCTCTCTACTCTAAGGAGGTCGAAACCAAGGAGCTACATAGGATCCTCCTAAATTTTAGGAGTCGGTTACAAAAGATTCCAACAAAAACATAACAAATTCATATTTTTTGGGATCTTGTCTATTGTGATAAATGTCTTTTGAAACAGGTCATACTGTTTGATCTGGTGATGGAACACATGTCCCTCATTTACAACTAACTCCTAGGAAACCATTCGAACCTTCCCTGACAACTGGCAACCCCCCCCATAGCTCGGATTTATCAGACTGTTTAGAGTTCGCAGCACCTCTGTAGGATGCACTACGAACTTTCTTGTAGGTTATGATTTTGAATTTTCTCCCAAAATACGAATTGGGTCGGGCTGATTTTTTGTCCGCGAGTCAATGGTAATATGGTGCTTCTCCACACCAAATTTCAAAGGAACCCAGAGAGCAATTCAAAATTTATGATCAAAACACGACTTTGTTGTGTGCTAATTGCTACAAATTGTCCCAAATTACCAGTTCACAACGCCAGTGAGTCTAGGTGCTGCGAACTTTCCTGTAGCAACCTGTTTTTTTACAAAAATATTCCAACCTTTCAAAACTTGTACCTGAAGTAGGATAGACCTTCCACAAGATGTTGCAAGCTTATTTCAACTTGAAGTAACCTTGAAGAAACATAAAAAGATGCTATGTGAAATATATAATAAAACAAGGGTTTTTTTGGGTTGAATTGCAAAGCTAATATACTCAGAGTTCACCTGTCTGAAAACTTATACACAACAATGGTATAGAGTGGGGAAAATTGCAAGTAGGAGTGATAAAAGGAACAACAATCTAGTCTGAGTGAAAATGCAGACAAGCAAAAGAGACAAATATGTAAAAACAGAGGGTTCGCAAGGCCAACACCAATTCACAGCGCATAGATATCAGTGGGAGAAAATGGCTTGTTTGCAGAAGGAATTGTAGGATGACCTTAAGATAACAACTTTGATTAATGGACAGAGTGTAGAGTGCCATAGTAGTGGGTTTGAGAGTTGGCAACATATGGACATTTAACAGTTCACAGCGCCAATTTCATAATAGCTTTAATTCCTCTGTCAACCTTTAAGCAACATGCAAATCGTCAAGAAATACCTGATAAATCTGGATTTAATGTTGGTGCTTTGTGACCTGAGCTGGTCTTAGAGAAAGGTATCCAATCTTGAACAGTCTTCTTCAGCTAGTTTGCAATTTCAATTTCAAATTCCAGTAGCGTGCTTCAAGGAAACTGTTAGAGTTTATGTGACATAATCCTTGAAAATCAAACTGAAAACAATGAAATCTCCCTTGACACGTTTCCAAGGTGCAATGATGAGAGATTAGTGCAATGAGGTACTTCTTAGTACACTGCGAATTTTTCCTTAAGTTGGCAGCAAATAAATCTGACCTCCGACTTGACCTCTAAACGGTTGGAAAATAACATAATGGAATTTGTGTACAAACCCTTGAAACATGACATATGATAATGATGAATTTAAGATCAGGTTTGAGACCCATTTGACCCTTATTTCCTTCATGATGATAATCGATAGCATGACACCAAGACTCTTACATGGACTAAGGTCAAAATTTTGACTCCTGAACATTTCATGTGCTAACACGGTGGATACACTTATAGATCCAAATCAGGTGGATAACATTCTACATAGTTTTGCGTTGGTCAAGCAAAAATTGAAGGATAAATCCAGTCACTGTCAAGATTTGATGCAGCAAGGAAACATGCAAGAGCACCAAGCTTCGCACATACCAGCTGTATTCAAGGCTCTCCTACCACTTCCCCAGCATAGAATTAATTTTAGAGCGACACCAAGTTATAATTGATATAGCGCGGTTGAGCAACCCACACATTTTTTCGAAAAAATGCCAAGTCAGAAGATTTTGGCAGCATCTACGAGCAATTTTGGAACTACTCAGACATAGTTTGAATAAGCCTTGACCGGTCACAGTTTTGAAGATAGAGGCATAGTATTGCAGTAGAATTCAGGCCACATCCCAGCACAAAGAAGAAGCGTGGGTTTGAGTATCATGGCCTCGAGACTCCTGGGAGAACAACAAATCGTGCCTGCCCTGAAGTGGTGGCTCTGTTGTGGTTTTCTGTACTTAGTATAGCTGAAGCATTATTGATCATTCCTGTGCGAGTGATGTAAACCAGACCCTTTTATACTCTCAGCACTTTTTTGTATCTCAGCATATTATCTTTAAATGGATGAAAAACAGAAATTCGAACACAAGTGATGAATATACGAGCTGCCATTTTATGATTTGGACCATGATAAGAATTTGACCAAAGAAGAATTATTTGTATTGGTGGAATAATATGTATTATATGCTTATCAAAAACTGCGATGTGAACAGCATGTGTTTTCAAACTATTATTGGAAAGCATAGTTCCAATATGTGCTTTCAAAGTATTATTGGAAAGCACAGTTCCAACAATATGGCGGAGTAATGATTGTCAATATAAGCACCAACCACCATCTCATAAACAAAAAGTAATACTCCCTGCGTAATTGAACCTCTCAGGTTGATATACACAAGAATTGCATTTCAAAGACATAGTCGTATGGTTTATTTCACTTAGTATCAGCAATAATTCCAAAAAAAACAACTTTTCATCCTTTGATAAGATTAAAACAGCTAGAATTTCTGGTATCCATGAAGAACGAATCTTGTAGATGACCTTGGTGGGCAATTAATAGCCACCAAAGTGTCAAGTGCTCAAAATGATTTAGATATGTTTTCATGGGACCTGTTAATATGCCTTAATGCAATTACCAGCTTCTTGGTATGTCGGCAAAGAATTTTCCTTAGGTTCTTCCACATCATTTCAGCACATCAGGGATATTCAAAGGTACCTTCAGATCTCTCCCCACTTTGCTAAACTTGTGTTTAGATGTGATCAGTCTCCTGCAAGGAACATATGCACATGCTTGTTAACTTCAATCCAACTGCATCCAGATTTCATTTTTACCTTCCTGTCTCTCATCTGTTCCCTCAATTTCTGAAAGCTATCCCACCTGCCAGCTGCTGCATAAATATTTGACAGCAACACATAAGGGGAACCATTCTTGGGGTCCAATTCAAAAATGTGCTTTGCCACATATTCTGCTAATTCTATATTTTTATGGATTCTACAGGCACCAAGCAAACTTCCCCATACAGCAGCATCAGGTTTTATTGGCATCTTTTTGATAAAGTCCAGTGCCTCATCCAATTGCCCAGCCCGGCTGAGGAGGTCAATCATGCAACCATAATGCTCCAATGTAGGCAAGATGTGATAATGTTGACTCATGCAATCAAAGTATTGCCGGCCCTCGTCTACTAGCCCTGCGTGGCAGCATGCAGATAAAACACCAATAAAGGTGACACGATCTGGTTTCACAGCAGAGAGTCGCATTTGTTCAAAGAGTTGAACAGACTGCTTGCCATACCCATGCATGGCATATCCTGCAATCATCGTTGTCCAAGAGACCACATCTCGTTGATGCATTTTGTCAAACACATGGCGTGCATTCTCTATGCTTCCACATTTGGCATACATGTCTACAAGGGCATTCTCCACAAAAATATCAGACTGATATCCACTTCTCATTACATCATCATGGATCTCCATGCCTTGTTCCAGAGCTGCCAAGTTGGCACATACTGGTAGAACACCAACAAAAGTTTGAGAATTTGGTTTAAATCCTGAGGATTTCATTTGACAAAAAAACTTCAGGGCTTCCTGACCGAGTCCATTCTGTGCATACCCTGCAATCATTGCATTCCATGAAACCACATTTCTTTCAGGCATTTCTTGAAACAACTTCAAAGCCTCATCCATCTTCCCGTCCTGTGCATACCCTGTAATCATCGAGGTCCACGAAACCACGTTTGGCATCGGCATTTCTCTGAACAGGTTCATTGCTTCCTCAACCAAGCCATTCTGTGCATATCCTGCGATCATCGCATTCCAAGAGGCCACATTTCGTTCCGGCATTTCCTTGAACAGCTTCAAGGCTTCCTTAAAATACCCCTTCTGAGCATATGCTGCAATCATCGCATTCCATGAAACCACTGATCGCATAGGCATTTTGTCAAAAAGATCACGTGCTTTCTCTATA
>SNQJ01S0053119.1:52274-64670 GCA_010110895.2 Picea sitchensis
AAAGGCAGAAGGTCGGGGGGGTCCAATATCAGATCAGAACCCTAGATCTGAGCATGCCAAGATTGGCCACCCAGATCTGTGCACTCCTTAGCACGACGTGCCCAAGCCATCGGGCCAGCCATAGACTTAGGCTAAAATGTATTTGGTGGGTTTTTAAGCCCCTTTTGTCTCATTTTTTCACCCAAGGCTAAGATCCTTAGGGAAACCACCCCCTACAAATATATGTGCTAACATCATGCACCTCCAATGCCTCGGCTTGGAAAATTGCCATATCCATTGTCGTGTTCTCAGTAAAGTTTACTTTAGCCTGCAGTTGTTTAACCAACTCTTCATGTTTAATGGTTAGTTCTCTACTTGCCTGTGAATTTTTATGCATTTCATCAAGACTGATTTTGAGATGTTGGATTTCCTGTCTGTCACAGGCTCTGATCTGCTCAAAACCTTTATTCATCTCATTTATCACACTTCGTTCCACAGTCTTTATTTGGTTTTGCAACTGTTTCACCAACAAATCCTTCTGCTTCATTTTTTCTTCTAGACTCCCAACTGAACATTGATTTTCTATGGAAAAAGCTCCCAATGTGCCTCCCACTTCCATAGAAAATTCTACCTCCTCTAAGGCCTGACCATCATATAGAACTATGTTTCTCTTGACAGTTGAACCCTCCTTTTGGTGCATTTCTCTTTTTACCACAACCCTCCTCTTCTTGTTGTAGAAGAAGTCGGAAGGGGGCATTTCTTCAACCGAAATAGGAGTGAGATCCTTTATAAAAATGACTTCGACATTCGGGTTCCCCCTACTAGACTGCAAAGGTGTGACCGATTTGATAGGGATGCCTATCTCGATGGATGGTTGTTTCCCTGCTGTGTTTGTAGCCGATTTGTCTAGTGTGGACAGTGAGTTCTCTTCACCCTTTTTTTATCAACGCTTTGTCTTGAGCTTTAGTTTGATCATCTGGTGGATTTGATGATGCAGTATTTGCTTTATGTTTCATAACCTCTGTTTTCTCCAAATTTTTCTGAATGTCTCGTCCACTGGAACTTCTTGTTTCTAATTTCTGGGTCGTAACTTCCTGTGTGGTGGGAGATGTCAAGGCTCCTCCCTGTAAGACTTTAGGCAGGCTATTTCTTCAGTGTCTTTGAAAATTATAGAACTCGCATAATTCTTTTGGAGCCAGAGTTTAGACTCGACTCAACACTTCCTGATAAGATCTTGCTCCTTGTAATATCTCATCTTGTGGGGAGTATTCATGCTCGTATCTTTTCAGATTGTAATGAGCCATGTGATTTCCCACAATCTTCTGGGGATCGTGTTTCTTGAATTCAATATTAACAAGCTTAATGTTTTCCAGGGCCACGACCTCTACCTTTGAGTGGTCAAAATCTAACAGTGAGAACACACCAATCTGCAAAGGAAAGGCGGGCCATACTTTTTTTTGCGTTGCCTTTAGTTCTTTACTGATTCCGCCTAGCACAGTTTGATGTGCCACCTCTCCGCACACCAATCAATCTGGTAGAAACTTGGCTAAGTCATACGGAGGGAGGAAACATCCAAAAACCATGATATAAGAGAAATGTTCTTCAATGTACCAATCTGCTATTTTTCCCAGGTTGGTCACTATTTTTTCGGAAATCCTGGGAGGTGGGCACCCGTATATAGCAATATGCATCAGAACCACCACTTAGTTACATATTTCATAGAAGAAATCTTTTGCTTTATCCTCCCACAACTTGGAGTGATAGAAGTGTATTGGTTCAGCGCTGGTCGGAGTCCAACTCCATCCCATCAAAGGAAATGGTGTCGTGAAACAAACAACATCCATAATATAAGAAGACATGTAAAATGGGGAAAGTTTCCCTTTGGTTTTCAATGATCGATACTCTGTGATTTCCCTGACCAAATTTTTCGATAATATTTTGGCCCAATCGAAGGAGTACCCCTCTGCTACCGTATGCATGATTGGCAACCATGGTAATAAGAAATGAGCACAGTTTTCCTTCCCGAAAATCCGACATAACATCATGGTTACATACATCATGTGAGGCTCTAATGAGGCAACAACATACACACCATGGGTGTCTGCTCTAAATTTCTTAGGACGTGAAAACCAATCCTTGATCAAGTCGAGTAGGTTCTTTCCATATTGCGCACATTATTTTTTGTCGAAGTCCATTAAGAAGGTGGCATTATAAATGCAATTGGGAACTGGTGATAATTTGTACATCACCTCGAAATGCTCTGGTCGAAAGGACCCAACTGCAACCCTTTGCAAATTGCAGATACTTCTGGTCAAGAGGTCGACATTCTCCAACGCCCAACCAATCATATCATTATAAGGAATGATCCTAGGCCGTGTTGCTATTTTATGCAACTCTGATTGAACAACATATTTGTATCTCATAGCTTGGGTTTCAGTCACCTCGTCACCTGAATCATCTGGGCAGTTGATCAATTCATATTGTAGAATATCGAATACCTGCGTCCATGTTTTCATAGTGTCTATGGTTCTGGGCGACGTGTCTGAGAAGACGTCTGTGTTTAGGTTTGATCTTTCACCAAACGCTTTAGCTATTTTCCGTGGATCCATGATATCACGAGTTCAAAACTCTGTTACCTGTTACAAGAAATGCACAAACTTTTTATCTTGCTCAAACTTGCTTTTCTGTGAAAACGCAAATGAAATTCAAACTTCAATATTCTTTTCCCCTAAATGAGTTGAGTTACAAATACTTTATTGATGATGCATTCACTTTCCTTAATGAAAATATTTAGGCGGTGGTTGGAGATCTTATTTGAAATGATTGTCGTAGATCGATTATTAATGTCATTAATGTCTGGTGGTTCACGATTAGGTGTTTTGACAAATAACATTTGAATTTACCCGAGCTACGATTCAGTGAAAAATCAATCACAAGATAATCCTCATTAATGCATTAGTTAATCGCATTTATCGTTAAGTGTTTCTTTGGATTTTCAGACCTTGGTATTTTCGTAGTTGCTCGAAACAGGATCCCCGAAACGCGAAATTGCAAAGTGATTAATTAATTTTAATCATGTTTTATCCAGTAAATAATCATTCTTATCTTTAAGTATTTCGGGGTTTCGTGCTTCGTGATATTTGAGTGCAGTGGATGGAAAATATCCGAACTCCGAAAGTGCAAAATTATTTAATTGAGTATTAATCGAGATTAACTTGTTTAAAATGAGTTTAGCTTTTTGTTATCTATGTGCTTCGGGTGTCGACAAAACAACTTTATGGATGTTTCGACATGCCACTACTCGTAATGATGTGTCAAAGCTTAGGAAGGTATACGTGTATGATGACTAAGACCTTTTGAACACTTTTCGGATATCGGGATTTTGGAGTTGCTATACGGTGGAACGCCCAAAGCGCAAAACTCTGAAATCTGAAACTCCTAAGCAAGTCTCTAGAGGCTTGACTTTTTTAACATTCAGGCGGCTTAAAAAAGTTCGGGAAAGAGGGATCGTTCGATCGATGAGCGAGTTGGATCGACGGTGGACCTTGTGTACTCGTTAAGGATAGAAGACAAAAATGATTTATTATTTAAGTTCGATTTTGAGATGAAGTAAAAAGAAACAGGGTAATGCTTTAGACTTATTATTTTAAAAGTGTTCCAATAATATCCACCTTCTGGTTGGAGCCAAAGAACTCAGAGGGTTGTATCCTCCTTCTGGTTGGAGCTAGAAAATTCAGGGAGTTGTAACTTCCTTCAAGTTCGATCCTAAGAATAGGGGGTTAGAGCCTCCTTCCAGTTGCAGCTGGAGAATTTGGAAGTTGGTGCTTCCTATGAATGAATTCTTGATATATATAAGAAAACATTATGTGGTTTTCTCCCATTTGGGTTTCCACATAAATATTGGTGTACTATGTATTTGATGTGACGGTGCATATGATTGTGTGCTCATGATATATTGAATGCAATCATAGATGATACATTGTTGATAAATTGTTGAACATTGTTGATAAAGTGAAAGAATATATATTGTGATTAAAAGTGGTATAAAGTGCTCATATTGATTCATCCCCCCTCTCAGTATTCCAACAAAATAGTGGACAATCTCAACTTTTTCGACGAGTTTATTTTTTTCCGATGACTTTCTTTTTTTTCGACAAAGTTAAGTTTTTCCTTGATCCACACATTTTTGAAATTCCGACTATTTAGGTTCTCTTTAAATGAGTTAAAATGCCTATGGACAAAGTTCCCATCAATCAAGTGGAACTAAAACTTTCGAAAAAATTCATACCTGATTTGGGTAATAATTTAGAAGGAAAAATGGTTGAGTTTGTCCACTTTTTAACTTACTCTGCTTATTTTTAGATACATTGATTTCAATGTAGAGTTATTATGTTCATTTTTAGATCGTATTGATTTTAGTATGAAAATTAGTGTGATCCTTCTTATAGTGCATCGATTTAATCATTAAGTTATGAAGTTCTTTAGGCACATTGATTTCAATGTAGAGTTATTATGTTCCTTCTAACACTACATTGATATTAGAATATCGTTTTAAGTTCTTTCTTCAAATGCATTGCTTTATGTATTGAGTAATAATGTTCCTTCTTATGATGCTTTATGTTGTGTTATATGGTATACATTTGAAGTAAAATATTGAACAAAACATAATCATGTCTCCTTGCAATGCTTAAATTGATGAACAAAGAAGGGTAGTGTAAGATCATGCCAAGAGACATGGAGAGAATGTATCACATGAACAAATGGAAGAATATAGAAAACATGATAAAAAATATATAACTTGCAAAGAATGAATCAATGACAACGTATGACCATAGAACAAAGGGCATAGAGAAAGAAGACAAAATACCAAACAAAAAAAGTGGCTCGACAAAATCTTAAATCTAGAACTATGGAATATTTATTCAGAGAGACTATGGGTATCAAAAAGTCATGTCAAATATATCATTATCGATGAGAAGAGTTTTAAAGGAAAAACACTAGTAACACAAAATGATGCTCTATTTAATCAAACTTTTCTTGAAAATTTCTCTGTTTTTTTAGGGAATCAATTATATTGGTTAGTGATTTGAGAATTTTTTTGATTGAAAATGTAGTTTTGGCATGACCACTTACAATTGAATCCAACATAAATACATATTTATCCTAGAGAGTAATCAAATTTTACAAAATAGAAACCTTTTCTCAAATTTTTTCACTCTAAAAACTTTTACAACTCAATAAATTTAATCATTCTCAATACTTAATAAATATAAAATTAAAATAAATCTAAACTAATTATTAATCAGCATTAACCATCCATTTTTCTTTAACCTTTAATGTCGTGAGAGTGTTACCTACTTCACTTGCATCATGAAGTCAAACCAAAAGGGATCAAAATGATGAACGTTTAAATAACCTCTCCATTCTACACGTTACTTATTATCTGTGTTTTGGACTTTCGATAACTGTACCTGAAAATGTAGTCTCTTTCAAACATGTCGTTAGTAGTGTATCTAACGTGTTACTGCTATCAAATTTTGGTGTTCAATGCTCGTCGAACCAGGGAGTTCCTCAAACACGATTTGCAAATTTAATACACTGAATCGAAGAGGTACATGTATTAAATGACTGAATTGGGGAAAACTTGTAAGCAGAGGCGACACCTAAATCTTCAATGCCATCCCCACAACCGTTACGCATTCCAAATAAGGAAATGATATTTTTATTTGTTAGCCCAAAATTTCAGCAGCTGGGTTCAAAATTTGCCATTAACAGTAAGGCAAATGCTCCTCTCAAAACAGACGAAGGTTACGTCAATGCGAACAACATCAATTGTAATGCCAATGCGGGAATAATGTGTAAACATGGCCAATTGAAAGAAACCCTACACATTTTGGAAATTTTGAACCAATGCCATCTAGATTCATCTACGTATGCCTGTTTGTTGCAGGGATGTCTTAACAATAAATCCTTGCCGGGGAGCAAGCGAATCCATGCCCACATCATTCAGACGGGGTTTCATTGCCAAGATGTTTTCTTGTGGACTCTGCTTGTAACTATCTATGCTAAATTGGGATTCTTGTTGGATGGTCGCAAAGTGTTTGACAAAATGCCTCAACGAAATGTGGTTTCATGGACGGTGATGATTGCAGCTTATGCCAGGCATGGCTTTGGCCGGGAGGCCATGGCGCTCTTCCGCCACATGCAGGATACAGACGTCCAACCCAATCAATTCACCTTTGCCAGTATTATACCCGCTTGCGCCAGCTTGATAGATCTTGAGGATGTCTATGATGAAATACGAAGTCTTGGATATGATTCCGATGTCTTTGTAGTGAATGGTCTTGTAGATATGTATGCAAAATGCGGGAGTATAGAGAAAGCACGTGATCTTTTTGACAAAATGCCTATGCGATCAGTGGTTTCATGGAATGCGATGATTGCAGCATATGCTCAGAAGGGGTATTTTAAGGAAGCCTTGAAGCTGTTCAAGGAAATGCCGGAACGAAATGTGGCCTCTTGGAATGCGATGATCGCAGGATATGCACAGAATGGCTTGGTTGAGGAAGCAATGAACCTGTTCAGAGAAATGCCGATGCCAAACGTGGTTTCGTGGACCTCGATGATTACAGGGTATGCACAGGACGGGAAGATGGATGAGGCTTTGAAGTTGTTTCAAGAAATGCCTGAAAGAAATGTGGTTTCATGGAATGCAATGATTGCAGGGTATGCACAGAATGGACTCGGTCAGGAAGCCCTGAAGTTTTTTTGTCAAATGAAATCCTCAGGATTTAAACCAAATTCTCAAACTTTTGTTGGTGTTCTACCAGTATGTGCCAACTTGGCAGCTCTGGAACAAGGCATGGAGATCCATGATGATGTAATGAGAAGTGGATATCAGTCTGATATTTTTGTGGAGAATGCCCTTGTAGACATGTATGCCAAATGTGGAAGCATAGAGAATGCACGCCATGTGTTTGACAAAATGCATCAACGAGATGTGGTCTCTTGGACAACGATGATTGCAGGATATGCCATGCATGGGTATGGCAAGCAGTCTGTTCAACTCTTTGAACAAATGCGACTCTCTGCTGTGAAACCAGATCGTGTCACCTTTATTGGTGTTTTATCTGCATGCTGCCACGCAGGGCTAGTAGACGAGGGCCGGCAATACTTTGATTGCATGAGTCAACATTATCACATCTTGCCTACATTGGAGCATTATGGTTGCATGATTGACCTCCTCAGCCGGGCTGGGCAATTGGATGAGGCACTGGACTTTATCAAAAAGATGCCAATAAAACCTGATGCTGCTGTATGGGGAAGTTTGCTTGGTGCCTGTAGAATCCATAAAAATATAGAATTAGCAGAATATGTGGCAAAGCACATTTTTGAATTGGACCCCAAGAATGGTTCCCCTTATGTGTTGCTGTCAAATATTTATGCAGCAGCTGGCAGGTGGGATAGCTTTCAGAAATTGAGGGAACAGATGAGAGACAGGAAGGTAAAAATGAAATCTGGATGCAGTTGGATTGAAGTTAACAAGCATGTGCATATGTTCCTTGCAGGAGACTGATCACATCTAAACACAAGTTTAGCAAAGTGGGGAGAGATCTGAAGGTACCTTTGAATATCCCTGATGTGCTGAAATGATGTGGAAGAACCTAAGGAAAATTCTTTGCCGACATACCAAGAAGCTGGTAATTGCATTAAGGCATATTAACAGGTCCCATGAAAACATATCTAAATCATTTTGAGCACTTGACACTTTGGTGGCTATTAATTGCCCACCAAGGTCATCTACAAGATTCGTTCTTCATGGATACCAGAAATTCTAGCTGTTTTAATCTTATCAAAGGATGAAAAGTTGTTTTTTTTGGAATTATTGCTGATACTAAGTGAAATAAACCATACGACTATGTCTTTGAAATGCAATTCTTGTGTATATCAACCTGAGAGGTTCAATTACGCAGGGAGTATTACTTTTTGTTTATGAGATGGTGGTTGGTGCTTATATTGACAATCATTACTCCGCCATATTGTTGGAACTGTGCTTTCCAATAATACTTTGAAAGCACATATTGGAACTATGCTTTCCAATAATAGTTTGAAAACACATGCTGTTCACATCGCAGTTTTTGATAAGCATATAATACATATTATTCCACCAATACAAATAATTCTTCTTTGGTCAAATTCTTATCATGGTCCAAATCATAAAATGGCAGCTCGTATATTCATCACTTGTGTTCGAATTTCTGTTTTTCATCCATTTAAAGATAATATGCTGAGATACAAAAAAGTGCTGAGAGTATAAAAGGGTCTGGTTTACATCACTCGCACAGGAATGATCAATAATGCTTCAGCTATACTAAGTACAGAAAACCACAACAGAGCCACCACTTCAGGGCAGGCACGATTTGTTGTTCTCCCAGGAGTCTCGAGGCCATGATACTCAAACCCACGCTTCTTCTTTGTGCTGGGATGTGGCCTGAATTCTACTGCAATACTATGCCTCTATCTTCAAAACTGTGACCGGTCAAGGCTTATTCAAACTATGTCTGAGTAGTTCCAAAATTGCTCGTAGATGCTGCCAAAATCTTCTGACTTGGCATTTTTTCGAAAAAATGTGTGGGTTGCTCAACCGCGCTATATCAATTATAACTTGGTGTCGCTCTAAAATTAATTCTATGCTGGGGAAGTGGTAGGAGAGCCTTGAATACAGCTGGTATGTGCGAAGCTTGGTGCTCTTGCATGTTTCCTTGCTGCATCAAATCTTGACAGTGACTGGATTTATCCTTCAATTTTTGCTTGACCAACGCAAAACTATGTAGAATGTTATCCACCTGATTTGGATCTATAAGTGTATCCACCGTGTTAGCACATGAAATGTTCAGGAGTCAAAATTTTGACCTTAGTCCATGTAAGAGTCTTGGTGTCATGCTATCGATTATCATCATGAAGGAAATAAGGGTCAAATGGGTCTCAAACCTGATCTTAAATTCATCATTATCATATGTCATGTTTCAAGGGTTTGTACACAAATTCCATTATGTTATTTTCCAACCGTTTAGAGGTCAAGTCGGAGGTCAGATTTATTTGCTGCCAACTTAAGGAAAAATTCGCAGTGTACTAAGAAGTACCTCATTGCACTAATCTCTCATCATTGCACCTTGGAAACGTGTCAAGGGAGATTTCATTGTTTTCAGTTTGATTTTCAAGGATTATGTCACATAAACTCTAACAGTTTCCTTGAAGCACGCTACTGGAATTTGAAATTGAAATTGCAAACTAGCTGAAGAAGACTGTTCAAGATTGGATACCTTTCTCTAAGACCAGCTCAGGTCACAAAGCACCAACATTAAATCCAGATTTATCAGGTATTTCTTGACGATTTGCATGTTGCTTAAAGGTTGACAGAGGAATTAAAGCTATTATGAAATTGGCGCTGTGAACTGTTAAATGTCCATATGTTGCCAACTCTCAAACCCACTACTATGGCACTCTACACTCTGTCCATTAATCAAAGTTGTTATCTTAAGGTCATCCTACAATTCCTTCTGCAAACAAGCCATTTTCTCCCACTGATATCTATGCGCTGTGAATTGGTGTTGGCCTTGCGAACCCTCTGTTTTTACATATTTGTCTCTTTTGCTTGTCTGCATTTTCACTCAGACTAGATTGTTGTTCCTTTTATCACTCCTACTTGCAATTTTCCCCACTCTATACCATTGTTGTGTATAAGTTTTCAGACAGGTGAACTCTGAGTATATTAGCTTTGCAATTCAACCCAAAAAAACCCTTGTTTTATTATATATTTCACATAGCATCTTTTTATGTTTCTTCAAGGTTACTTCAAGTTGAAATAAGCTTGCAACATCTTGTGGAAGGTCTATCCTACTTCAGGTACAAGTTTTGAAAGGTTGGAATATTTTTGTAAAAAAACAGGTTGCTACAGGAAAGTTCGCAGCACCTAGACTCACTGGCGTTGTGAACTGGTAATTTGGGACAATTTGTAGCAATTAGCACACAACAAAGTCGTGTTTTGATCATAAATTTTGAATTGCTCTCTGGGTTCCTTTGAAATTTGGTGTGGAGAAGCACCATATTACCATTGACTCGCGGACAAAAAATCAGCCCGACCCAATTCGTATTTTGGGAGAAAATTCAAAATCATAACCTACAAGAAAGTTCGTAGTGCATCCTACAGAGGTGCTGCGAACTCTAAACAGTCTGATAAATCCGAGCTATGGGGGGGGTTGCCAGTTGTCAGGGAAGGTTCGAATGGTTTCCTAGGAGTTAGTTGTAAATGAGGGACATGTGTTCCATCACCAGATCAAACAGTATGACCTGTTTCAAAAGACATTTATCACAATAGACAAGATCCCAAAAAATATGAATTTGTTATGTTTTTGTTGGAATCTTTTGTAACCGACTCCTAAAATTTAGGAGGATCCTATGTAGCTCCTTGGTTTCGACCTCCTTAGAGTAGAGAGAGAGCATTCACTATATATGGAGGAGATTTTGATAAGGAAAAGGTTCAATTCATGACCCAAGAGAGGCTGGAGAGAGTTGGAGCAATACAATTTCCCTGTGTGTGCTCATTTGTAAGCCCGAGGGCATGTTTTGTAAATATTTCTTCCATTGAAGAATCATGAGATCTATCATATCAGATAGTAATTTCTTTGTTGTTCATATATATTCCCATCTTGCTAGAATATGATTACTATTAATGTAGGTTTGATTAGCAGTATCATGTATGAGAGTTCTATGGTAAAGGATTTGTTGCAGAAGTTTATTACATGTTATATTTAAGCATTTATATTCGTTGTTGGAAAGGATTTCCAATCAGTGAACATTCAGACTAGTGGATGTTATCAGTTGAGCAGGGTGTGAGGCTGATTTGTTCACTTATATGTTGACTCTTCTTTCTTTATTTCTTTCATTCATCATCATACATGTTATTTATATGATAGGCAACTTGATTGCCTTCAATCTACAAAATGCTTATGACTCCATTGCCCAATGGTGTAGCCTACTGACTTGCATTTTTCTTCCCTCTCCCTTTTTGGCTCATTCTAGCTGATCCACTCAAGCATAAACCCAATACAAATCACCCTTTTAAATTGATTTAATTTTTCAAATCTTGATGGGTATTAGGCATGTTCTTAAAGAAGTCTAAGAACAACTTCTAGTGCTAACATTTTAAAATGTTAGCACTAAAAGTCACACCTAGATTGTTGTAGGTGTAATCCTAATACCCATCAGAATGTAAAAGATAAATGTTTATGAAAATGTGACAAATGGATGGAAAACTCAATTAAAGATGTTAATCACAGATCATTCCATGTAATATACACCATGAAACAAGGCCTTGAATGGTTTCAAATCAGGTTTTGTGAGATAAAAATGATAGATGAAAGACTTAGCAAGGAGAATGTAATATGCATATCATTTACATCAGGTAATCTCTGACACACACACAGGGAATAAAACTCATTTGAATAAGAACCTCTTAAATTCAAAGAGAAAATAACTCTGATAAATTTGCATACAATATCACAATAAATCCTTTATTGCAATAAAGAAACAACAACCAGATGAATCTTTCAACACTGATTGATATCGAAGTGAGACATCAAAAGATGATAAATGAGAAGAAATATTGATTTCCACCATTAAAAGTATCTTGGATCTGGTCCATACATTAGGAGAAAACTCTGCTACAAAAGACAATACAAAAATAAGAGTTTTTTTGTCACACCATTAGAATCCTGTTTAGTCTTACAATGCCCTTTAAATATCTAAAACCATCAATGCCATCTTTACAATCCACCCCTCAACTTCCTCATAGGATCCCATGCCTAAAGGAAGCGTGGCAACAAGTGTACAACAAAAAAGAAACAAACTGCTATTTTAAAGGAGAATGTTGGCCATGTATACAACAATCTTTAATAACTTTGATGATGTGTCCATAAGTGTGCAACTTCTTGAAGTAGGTGGCCTTCCAAAGTGAAATTGATCCTTTGAGTGTTGGTATGAGTCCATCTTGACAGCTGACAAATCCCTTTCCCTCCAAAATCTTCAAAAACTGAGTTCGGAACATAGTGATGCAAACTGTCATGAAACGACCAGTTCGCAGCGCCAATGATTCCAGCTGTTGCGAACTTTCCTATAGTGGCCTATTTTACTTTTTCAAAATCTACAACACCTCAAAACTTTTACTAGGAGTCCATATATGCTATAACTCGTCATTTTAATATATCATTGGAGGAAAAACACAAAAAATGCTAGTTATAGTTCAAAACTCATAACCATTACTAAAATGTTGTAAAAGCATGAAACATAAAACTTTGACAAAAATGATGTTGGTTTTTAGAAGATCATTGTCTTTATCTTTTTACTCTGGAACTTCTT
>SNQJ01S0053120.1:0-13310 GCA_010110895.2 Picea sitchensis
TCTGTGTTTATGGTTGCATCTCTGATACATTTCTGTTATATTATTGAATATCTGCAATATCTCTGTGCATTTCTTTATTATATCTCCGCTCTCATTTCGTGCCGAAAATAATCCGGATCATAAGGGTCGGACAACACACAACCTTTGTGGATGATTGCCTCTCTGGGGGATCTGACCGATTGTGTTCTTAATCCCACGAGGGCCCTTATAACTTATTTTGATACCTCCGATATTTTGAAGGGAGTCTCAGGCCCCTCTTGGGTGAACCATATCTACTCTAGTGAGGGAGGCCCCTTTTCAGCCATTATATCATTTTGTGTGCATTATCCTTTTTGCTTTATTTTGGTGTGCTCTCTGATTATTAGTTGGCCCTAGGATTCGGTTTTATATCTTGAGTCTTGAGTCATCATGGAGAAATACCACCCTCCTCGCAAGTCTCGTCGTTTATTGAAGTTACCACCACATATTGATCCTTTACCGAAGTTTCCTTCTAAAAGGCATAAAGTTAATAAACATGGTATATATATCTCCACCTCCGACACTCGAGATCATCTAGTTATGAGTATTGAGTCAAACCTGAACGTCTTGGAGAGTTCTTTGACTCCTATATCTTCTGTGATTAATGGGATCCTTTCGACTCCTTCATCCTCGACGGTGGAGGTGTCGGAGGTCCCCACCTCTAGTACTACCAAACCTGTGAGTTCTACTGGACCCAGAGGAACAAACCCTTTCGGATCTCTTTTTGGTACGTTGATTCACAATTCTCAATCAATAACTTTGGCCTCTAATCCCTTTACTTTTGGTATGCCCAACATGATGTCGCAACTCTCATCCTTCGTTCCAACGGCTAATGCGAATCCTAGTTTTGGACCTGGGGGCACGACTCCTCCTTATGCTCCCTTCTCATTTGGTGGAGGTCATATTCCCCAAAAAATCCTATAGTTGGAGGTTGGACTCCCCTTTCATTCGAGCCTAATCCTAGTATCAATGCTCTAGGATGGAGTGTTCAACCAAGCGGACAGTTCACTTCCTATATTCCATCCTTCATTCCGTATTCCTCCATGTCGATTCCGACGAACACATTTATTATGGAAAATCCCCCTTTACTCTCTGAAGCTCCATCTGGAGGGAGTCAATTTCACACTATGGGAAACCCCTAGCCTAGAATCCCTTCGGCCAGGGGCAATGTATATAACCCTCATCATGCCACTTTCGTGGGTATGGTTCCCATAAAACATTTTATGAATAAGTTTGGAGGAGGATATTATCCTACCGGATAGGGCCATGGCATATACCAGAACCCTAGATGGCCTACAATCCCTCAGCCCCAATCTTTCCCGAGAGCATGGGCTCAGATGTCGCAACCTCGGCTCCCTTTTCTGGCCATGCTTAATCTACTAGATTTGTCATAATTAATGAATGACATTGTGCATCATGATTCGTTATGGCCCCCCATCCCCACCAAGCTTCCTTCGAACATTCCAAAATTTGAAGGTAAGATTGGTGAATATTAAGGTGATCACATTACTACTTTTCATCTATGGGGCTTATCCAACTCTGTGAATGAAGATTCTATTTGTTTGAGTCTATTTCAATGCACCCTTACAGGGATCGTTGCGAAATGGTACATTGAGCTACCCAGGGGAACATAAAGAACCTTTAATCAGATGGTACTGGTCTTTCTCAACCACTTCCAATTGTCGATTTGTTACGATGTCGGCATAGAAATTTTGTTAGCCTTCTGCCAAGATAGAGCCACGCATATCTCGGACCACATCCAAGAGTGGCATAGACGAAAGAGGTTGATCAAAGCCTACATTCCTCTAGTGTTTCTATTCGAATGGTTCCTTAATTCATTATTGCCTTATATTTCGAAGAGTGTCTCTAAATCCGGAGTAAAATCTGAGGAAGAAGCCATTTTCAAAGCCCAACAATTGGACCTCATATATGCTCAATCTAGGATGTTTTATGAAATTCTTCCTAATTCACCCCAGTCAAATTATGATCCCAGACAAAAGCACGGGCCTCATGCCGATGGAATCAAAGGTTCTGCAAATGTTAAGTCTACAGACTTGGTGATGAACCAGTTGAAAGATTTATCTCTAAGCCAGCTAGTAGAAGGACAAGCTTTGGCTTCGTCCTCCACTCCCACTCAGTCGACGGATGTGCATTCTATACAATCGTCGACTAACCCAAATGGTAACTAGCAACCAGGAGGGAATAAAAAGAAAGGACGAGGTAATAATCATAAGGGTGGGAAAAATAACAATAAAGCCAAGGATGACACTAACAATGATAGATTGAATAATAATGTTGGTGAGGGAAAGAAGGAAAAGAAGAAGGTGAATTTTCCTTGTAAACTTTGTAAAGATGATCACCTTACACACCTATGCCCAAAAATAAAGTAAGCCTCGAGGCTCTTCTCGCATCCATCCACTGTGCTGACAAATCCACTTCCACATAATTATCACATGGCCTCGAGGACCTCCAACACCATAAATACATTGAGCGGGAGTCAAAACCCCTCGACACATGAAGGTGGCCATCTATGTGTCAATATGGTCAAGTATTAGATTGATGTAGCCACACGATCTCGTGATTACGGTTCTTCACAGACTGTTATAGGTCCATACTCTCCTCCGCCTCTGAAAACACCCTTGCAGTTCAAAAATTCAAAACCTCCACCTCATATTCTGAAAGGAGTATTAAAGCACTCTTCCCACAATCCTAATGTGAGAACCGCGCAGAACTATTCGATTGTCAAAGATCTAGGCCAAACCCCTTGTGCGATGTCGACTTTGGAGGTACTCCAGATGTGTCCTTTATAGAGGAATGTCGTGTTATCTACATTAGGAGCTCTAGAACCGTGTGGTTCGAAGGTTATAAAGTTTGACATCATAGATGTTAAGCCTCGCTTACCTTATCATGTGGCCTTTCAAATCTATGTGGAGTAGACAAAAATTACAATAAAACATATTGTAATTGATGAAGGTGTTGTGATGTGCATGATGTCCCTAACCTATTGGAAAGCCATTGGCTCTATGACCCAATCCCAATCTATGACTATGTTGCTGCATTTGATGGGCGTTTGTTTCGACCCCACAAAATTCTTCCCACTTTTTTCGTTCCAGTTAGTTGGGAAGACAATGGAGGTTGATGTGGATGTGGTCGATGCACCTCTTGACTATAATTTACTACTAGGGCATAGTTGTACTTATGCCATGATAGTCGTTGTGTCATCTATTTTCTGAAATTTATGTTTTCCTCACGAATGGAAAATAGTGATGATTGCTCAGTTGTCCTTTGTACACACTAGTCCTAGTGCATCGATTGGACCTTTGATCCCTGTGATCGACAATTCTCACTAGGAAACTCAGGATGTTGGTGTCGGAATGTATTCCTCTCTGATGGGTAGCTTTGATTTCATGGCTCCAATTCACCATATTCATGCCATTTTCAGTGAGTCTTTGTCATTTATGAGTTTCATTCCTTTTCGTATTTTGTATTTCAATGACACTTGGACCCTACCTTCTCTGACTATCTCGTATGAAAGTTAGTCGCACATTGGGATGAAAATGCCACTGTCAGCATTAGAGGTTGTGTATCAGTCTATTCTTGATGCTACTGTTGACCCGGATCCTTCCTCCTCACAGACGGATGAGGTGGATCCTGTACTAGAGCCTATATGGGTCATTCAATCATCTTGTTCACATGATTTCCTTGACAATACTTTACCTTCGAATGAAGCCATCTTAGAGGCCATGTATGGTCTTGATAGGCCTTGGGACGATATGCATCATCAATCCTATTTCCTCTGAGATTTTGTTAAGATCTAACAATATCACTTTAGATCTACCTTGAGTGAGAAGGTCGGTCACGCCAAGGTTCCATTAGACACTCATGGTATTTATGTCAAAGGAAACATGGAAAATATTTCTCTTACCATCATGATCGACATCTCTCATATTCCTGGAAAAATTGAGAACATATATATCGATGCAGATTGTTCGCCTGAAGAAATTCAAATCTACATCGGTCTCTTCAAAGAGTTTTGTGATGTTTTTGTTTGGTCATATGAAGAGATGCCAGGGATCAACCCCAGTATTGTCGAACATGAGATTAAAACCTATCTGGATGCTAAACCTATTTGGAAACGTCTTAGAGTTGTTAATCCCAGGAAGGCCCCTGATATTAAGGAAGAGGTAGAGAAGCTACTTAATGTTGGTTTCATCTACCCGGTTCCCTTGATTGAAAGGGTGTCCAACCCCGTTCCTGTAAATAAAAAACAAGGAACCATTCGTGTATGTATGAATTTTTTAGACATGAATAAGGCTTGTCCTAAAGATAACTTCCTGACTCCTTTCATTGACCAGATTCTTGACGAGTGTGCGGGAAGCGAAGTCTTTTCTTTCATGGACATATTTTTAGGATACAATAAAATTCAGATCAAACCCGAGGATCAACATAAGACAACGTTTATTTGTCCTTGGGGTACCTTTGCATAACGAAAAATGCCTTTCAGCCTTAAAAACGTTGGAGCAATCTTCCAACGTGTCGTGACCTTTTATTTTCACGATATTAAGCATATTGTTGAAGCTTACCTAGATGATCTTGTTGCCCACTCTCGCAAGAGAGTAGATCACTCCACTTACCTTCGATTAGTTTTTGATAGACGTTGTTACTATCGCATTCGGTTGAACTCTCACAAGTGCATATTTTGTGTTAGGTCTAGCCATCTTTTAGGATTCTTAGTTTCTGAGCATGGGATCATGGTAGATCCTATGAAGGTTGAGGCAATAATTCGATTTCATCCCCTGCGCAACATTAGATAACTTCAAGGTTTACAGGGGAAGGCTAATTTCCTGCGTCAATTCATAGTGAAATATGACAATCTAACTAAAGGTTTCATGCATCTTTTGAAGAAGAATACTCTGTTTATATCGGATGAGAGAGCCCAATAATCCTTCGATGCTCTTAAGAAAGATTTGGTATCAGAAACTTTGTTGAATCCTCTAGACTATAGTAGAGATTGTTTGCTTTATATCATCGCGTCCGAAGGGACAGTTGGTATGGTTCTACTTCAAGAGGGCGATGATCTCCATGAGCACATTGTCTACTATCTCAGTCGAAACCTAGTCAGTCATGAACTTAAATACTCTCACGTACATAAACTGGCCTTGGTCGTCGTACATGTGGTTCAAAGATTATGACATTATATATTACTTTGCAAAACTATTGTAGTTGCGGATATCAATCCATTTAAATATGTCCTCACTAGGCGTATCATAGGGGGGAAATACAATAAGTGGGTCGTTATTTTGCAGGAATTTGATCTCGATTTCGCTTAGGCGAAGTCTAAGAAATCATTATTTTTTTTCGAGTTGATATTAGACTTCCCTCGACTAAATGAGGAAATTTTTCATGACGATTTGTTTGCGGATGAACATATCTTCCTTATCTCATCTTCAAACCTCTGGTATGGAGACACTCTAATCTATCTTCAAACCTTGAAGCTACCCCAGCATTTGTCGAGAGATGATCGACGACGTATACATCACCAGGATAAAAACTATCTTATTATTGGCGACACTTAGTATCTTTGAGGGGTATATAATATTTTATGTCGTTGTTTGACTCACGAGGAAGCTAATTTTGTTCTCAATGATTGTCACAATGGGGCTTGTGGTGGTCATTTCTTCGGGCTTGCGACAGCCCAAAAATTATTGCGAGCCGGTTATTTTTGGCTGTCAATTTTTAAATATTGTGTTGAAGTGGTCAAGAAGTGTCACCCTTGCTAGGTGTTCACTCAAAAAATGCACTCACACCCATCCCCTCTTCACCCAGTCGTCACCATCGGTCCCTTCACCAAGGGGGGGGTAGATTTTATGGACTGTAACCCAGCCTCGGCTAGGGGGCACCAGGATATTATTGTGACTATGGATTACTTTACTAAATGAGTAGATGCCATGCATACCATTAAATCTTATGGTAATACTGCAACATTCTTCGTATTCAACCAGATTATAGTCCGGTTTAGAATCCCAAGAGAGATTGTCACTGATCATGGCAGTCACTTTCGTAATGAAATGATGAAAGAGTTAGCATCAAAACTGGGGTTTAAACAAGGTTATTCTTCTCCTTAGTATCCCTAGGAAAATGGACAAGTAGAGGCGGTGAATAAATCTCTCAAGACCATCTTGCAAAAAAAAATCAACCAGAGTAAATCTAACTGGCATATGATGTTTTACCCTACACTTTGGTCATACCGAACCTTGGTAAATAATTCCACTGGTTTATCTCCTTTTCAGTTAGTACATGGTGTGGAGTTGATTCTTCCGATTGAATGTGAAATCTCTTTCCTTATGTTGGCAATTGAGCTCCTACCTGACACATCTAATCTTGAAGAATGCCTCGTACACCTGGAGCATCTCGATGAGCAGCGTCAGGATGCCTCTACAGCTATTGAAGCGAATAAATGACATGTTAAGGTTCAGTATGATAAGTTTGTCTGTCCTCGGAAGTAGGTTGAGGGTGACTTGGTTCTCCTTTATGACCAAGCCAAAGAACCATTGGGGGCAAGCAAGTTCAACCCCATGTGGCACGATCCTTATGTCGTGCGATGTGTCTTAGAGAAAGGAGCTTACAAATTGGAATATTATGAAGGGAATATGTTGGATGAGCCCAGAAATGGGCTCTACCTTAAAAGGTATTATGCTTGAGCCCTCAAGCTCGGGCGTGACCTTTTGTATACTAGTGTATCTTAGTGTAAATACATCTTTTCCTTTGTGTCATCGACTTGCTTATCAAGTTTTCCCTTGGTTGGCGATGTCAACGGAGTCTTCAGTTTACTTAGGATTCGCAGACAGTGCCAATTTTCATACATGAAACATGGCTTCCTTCGCTTGGGTCATTTACTCACCTGAGGGCCAACTAGTATCTTCAAGTGGAATTCATCTAGAGCCATCAATGAATAATGTGGTTGAGTATAGCATCATCATAGAGCTATTATGTGATGTCGTTTCACATCATCTTTGGTCTTTAGAGGTTCGGCTGGACTCCCAGTTAGTCGTATGTTAGTTGAACAACAATTATCGGGTGCGAGATCCTAATCTACTCCGATGATTCCCACGGGTACGACTTTTAGAATGACACTTTGATTTTCTTACCTATAATCATATACCTAGAAGCTCTAATCATGTATATGATGCGTATGCTAATTATATTTTAGATTGGCATTTGTCACATAACTAAGCAAAGAAAACACATTCATAGATTTACACATTGTAACATATATAAGTAAAGTCAAAGACCAATTTCCTTTTTTTTATATTTCATCCTTTCGAGTTCAAAAAATATGGTGTCATAGTACAAAATGGGGCTCACACCCTCAAAATACATATATGTATGGTATATAATATGACCATGGCATCTACACCTGTGGATCTAGATGTGTATCATGATAGTACACTACGGCGTTTGCAAGACATCGGAAGAGTCGAACCCACGCACGAGGTACACCCACCACCTGTCGTTGCATCGCCTCTGGCAGATCCTTCACTTGAACCATAAGAATCATGTGAGTCGATCGAGACAGGTTCCCCTACCCATTCTATAGCACTCTCTCCCCATCTCCACCCACTTGCTCATCTCCTCGGCCCCTCCATCGATGTCGTGGGAATCCCTCTGGACGTTGCGGACCTACATCTGTGTAACAAATAAATTGTTAATACTTGATACCATACAAAAATATTTGTGTTTTTTATTTTTATTGAAAAACACAAAAAATGAAATATATAAAAACATTTCTTGCCAATATCACTGTAGGAGGAACCTGATGGCAAAGGCATGTTTGTATCCCCTCTGTATTCGATCCTGTCGTAAGGGTATTCATCAATGTAGGGGGTTGGTACCCTACCACCTCCTAGCCACCTCATCCCGTCGGTCCACCATGACATGGTTGGATCGTGTTGTCCATGTGGAGTAATATCTACTCTAGGGCTCAAGCCTGGAACCCTCTCAAAGAAGAAACTAGATATTACGGATGCAAATCTGAAATTTCCCATTTTCCCTTGTTTGTAATCCGTCAACTGACTCTTCATATTAGCCATCAGTGAGGTACACTAGTCATAAACAGTGCATCTTAAACACTCCACCGCATAGAACACAAGTGATCTTGATGCCTAGTGCAATGAGGTCGACACCGAAATATGTGTGAGTACAAGCACAACGATATTTAAGCCCAGGTTCTCGATTTCCCTGATAGGAGTTGGCTCCCTACTTTATTTATGCCTGCAACACAGTGGATGGCAATGTACTCCTCCACAGTCATACCACCCTAGCCCCTCAAGCCTTGATATTCACTACCTCACCTCGATGAGACAATCCTATGATGAAGTATATATCTTCCACTTCAATATTCAGTGGTTTCCCATCGAGGTTGAAGGACTCTGTCTCTGGATCCCATTAGTTTACTAGCAACATGAGTAACCTCACTTGAGCCCTCATTCCCTTGACAATCCAAAATTTATAAAGGCCACATCTTTTTAAATCTTGTTGGGCCCTTTCATCTCTTCCCACTGTTGCATCTATCTCTTCATGAACCCTTTCCCTCCATTCAATCACCATCCTACAAAGGAGAAACCATTTTTTGAGTTAAAACCTTTCAAAAATTGTGTTCATGAACTTATACGTGGGCTAACTTGGTAACAATCGCGTATAGGGTTGCATATACACATGCAGACTTTGTTTTTCCCACATATATGGGGTCGTATACACGACCCGATGAATTGTCACTCGCATATACCCTAGTTTCCATGTTACGCCCTCTAATACTCAAAAAATGGGTCCTAAAAATGAAATTTAAACCATTGAAATTGAATAAGAGAGGATGGGAACTTACTTGGTCCAGATGGTTGTTGATTCCATTGATTGTAGCTCCCGCAATCGACACTTGAGGATCGTGGGAAAAATGACCTAAAATGTCGTGGGTGAAAAAACTCAAATGGTATGGTAAAATGGTCAATTTTTACTATTCGTAGAAATATTTTACCCACTTTCTATAGTTTGTGCTAATTTTTTACCTTATGGACTAATAGTGCAGTGGAAAGACTTGGTTTTTGGTGGTTTTGTTTAGGATTTTTTGTGGTTTCCAGCATCATACCGCCCGTTCATGCCTTCGGCCTGTATATTCTTTCACCGGCATATAGGATAGGTTTTCACTCCATTTTTCATTTATGCATCATCCTATGACCGTGATCCATACACCCTAGGTACAAACCCATTTATTAGCAACACAGAACTTCTCACTGCTACTAGAAGTGTCGTGCGTAAGTGGTAGAGACTTACCAAACATGGGTACCCTAGTTAGAACCTTTGTGTCATTTGGTGCCCATGCCGAAGTTATTCCATAGGATCGGGAGTCCCTTATAGTCTCGATATGACTTTGCGTTTGAACCCCATATTCTTACTCACAAGAATTCTAACTGTTACCTATGGGACTCTGCCCCGAGGCTTGGTTAAGCTCTTTTCTGACTCCCAAAAAAATGAAAAGATTGTTGAGTGAACTTGTCTCTTTCACACTCGTTAAATGGATTTGAAAGGATGTCTATTTGGTATAAGTTTAACCCTTTTCCAGACCAAGTAGACTACTTACGAAAAATCAATACTCTAGTCACCATTGGCTAGAAGAGTTCTCTTGGGTATTATTTTATACTTTTTCGGGCCTATGGGACTAAATCTACGAAAAAGGACATTTTTCGAAGTTAAGTTCTACTTGCATTCCATCATCCTGCTTGCGGTATTGAGCCTATTGTCGGTTCTGGCTTTCTCGTTAAAAACCTCTTACCTCAACAATTTGCATCACTAGCCAAGCAGAGCCTTCTATATATCCTTTGCATCTTGACACCTTGTACCCTAAGAGGAAACATCCCCCCAAGTGTCCATGCCCCGCATGCACCTCCTTTCATTAAGCATAGGTATGTTCCATTTCTTGGAGCTAGACCCTTACTCGCAACACTCGTTTCCTCTCCTGTATCATAGCATTTCATTGCCTATGAAAAAACAAAAAAAGATAAGTGGGAAAAGAATATTATCTCATATCGGAAACAGTTGTGTCACCTTTGAACAGAGCACAAACTTTTGAGTCCATTTTCATCCAAAGTTTGGGTTTAGCATGACCTTAGGAAGTTGAGCTCGTTACTTAGAGTTTACTCCAACTGGTTATTCTTCCAGTCCCTATGGAGAGTTTGTTGATGCCTTCTGCATCACAAAGTTTTATCATCAAGTCTATGTTTCCTAAGTTATCCACATGTCTTGTGCTCTTGTTCAAAGGAATTCTACAAGTCTGTGTTAGCCATTTCTCAGAACTCTTGACTTTGCATGTCAGCTATTATCACTCTGTAATTTCTCAAGCTGAGGGAGAAATTGACAAAGGTAACTATTTCAACCGCTTGGAGTCTTGGATCTAGCCCTCCAAGACTCAAAGAGGGCTCTCTCTGTATGATTTATCTTGGTTTGGAATAGGATATTGGGCTAGTTATGAGGGATCGAGGTTTTTGGTTTTTTGAGTTTTGGTTAAGACAATAGAGGAAAAGGCCATTGGCTAGAATGGAGTCAATAGGTTAAAACTGATTGAATGAATGAATAACTAAGAACATTGGTAACCAGGAAAGGCAGCCATGACAGTGGCTCTTAATATTTTGTAAGATGGAAAAGAAGAATGGGTTAAGAATCATCTCAAATGCAGAGCAGCGTTCATCTGAATTCTACATTCAATTTGCAGAAGAAAACATAAACATTGCTTTAAGCCAAATCAGGGTGTACAAGACAAATCTTGATTATAATTTTCTTATAAACAATGATGGAAGAAAACAATATGAGAAAAACAAGAAAATGACATTTTACATCAGAGAAACTTCACCACCGAATCATGACACAAGAATCTGGAAATCTAGTGTCTTAATATTCATTCAAAGTCACTTCAGCATGTTGATCATCTTGACAAAATAGAAAGTATTGTTTCTAGATTATCTTCCCATCTGGTCCCTCCAGGTATGAACCTCCTTCATCTTTTACATCTCTAAATAGGTAAATATACTCTTAATCTCCAAAACTCGAGTCCTATCTCTGCTTTCTAAAAATAGAAAACAGTTACAATGATCTCGACACTTGTCCAAACAAACTGCCTTATTTCAAGGAACTATCTTAACAAAAAATACTTAAAAATCTGAAGATACTACTTGAACATTTCGAACACTGGAGGTTGTTAAGATTTGCTGGCAGCTGGAGATGTATACTCTAACCACTTCCTGAAAAGTATGAAACTCTGTTTTCTCTGATATCTGTAGATGTTGAAGCATGTCTCCTACCAAATGTCTCTTTGCAAGAGTAAAACCCACTACATTTGCAACTCCTTGTCCCAGGGGACCTGTAGTAATCTCAATGCCTACAGTAATTTCATTCTCTGGATGACCAAGAGTACAGACACCTAATTTGCACAATAGTTTTAGGTCTTCAATCTGAACAGATTGAAATCCTACAAAATACATGCATACATATTGAAGAAAACATCCATATCATGTAAAAGAATGGTAGTCCCACAATCAATTTTTTTTGTTTGAGGAACCTTTGGTAGACCATCTCTAGAATGTAAAGAAATATCTATTTCTTGTGATCCTGCACAAATGACACCCTTTGTTGCCTCCAATGTCAGTAATGAGCTATCTCTTTGCAATAAGGATTATGCATCGGAGATCCCAGTTGCTTGTTTCTTGCTAACTGGAATATAACTTGTGTTTTCTCTTAGATGCTTATTAGATTCTGATATCGATTGTCTAACTAGGGGATGAGTTGATATGAGAACAATCTTTTGTGCACTAGATTTTTGCTTTAACTTGCATTCAACACAAAATCAATCAGCCTCTGGAAAAGTCTCAGGAAGGGTCTGCCTTCACCATAGTTGTTGGTCTTGACAAGGAAATTTGTTTAATGTGAGTGGTTTTTCCATATGTTATTTGCCAATGTGCCACTTGCATAGGTCCTAATGCTCTCGGGCTCCACCTTCCTAAGAATACAGAGCCTGCGTTCTCAATATAATCCACCCACTAGTCTGCATCTTCAACATTTATGATTAAGTGCTCAGGCGCATACAAATTAGAGAAGGACATTTCCTCAACCTTGTTTCAAGAAAGAATAGTAAATCTATGAGCCAGAGCCTTGGCAGCAAACTGCCCACGTGGAAAAAAAATTCATTCCTTCTACAGTTCCATCTCAATTTCATCCAGATTCATACCCTCTCCCACAAACACAAGAACGACCTAACTATCAGGCCCATGTCAATTTGATCTCTTATCAAAGGAATTGCCTCCAAATTTTGTTGTTAATATATTAAGCAAACTGGGCATAAACAACCAAACTAACACCGATTTTCAAATGCTGCACTCGCCACTGCCGTCAGCCCACGTTTTCTTTCCATCGAGATATGAACAAAACTATTATTTTGGTAATCCTAGTGTTGTTATGATTTGTTATGCCCTGAATCTCCTCTAAAATACTCTTAGCCTTCCTTGATGGAATCTCAAATTGAATGCATTGTATTTAGCACAAACCCAAACACAAAAACACCCTAAGACATTCCATTTGATAGTTTTATAGACTTTGATAGAGTTATAAGATGTTTTTTATTGCTCTTGTGTCGGAATACTCTGCTTTTTCAAGGATTTGTCTGGGTTGTGCGCATCTTCCATGACAAACTAATGTGCAATAAAGGACCAACAATGAAATAGGATATGGATCTGTCGATGAAGCTTTCCTTATTGAGACCACAAGTGCAATAATGGTGGTTGCAACTGGACTTTGCTAAAATCAGAGAGAAAATGGTGTTGCATGGCCACATATTATTTCCATTTCACAGCTCAAAAACTACAGTACCAACTTGTGATGTCTGTGTTTGGCCAAAAACAAGAATTAATTGCAGAGTTCTCCCAAATGCTTGAGATGGTTTTGACTGACCAAATGGCGAAGGCGTATTTCCTAGCAGACCAAAACGAAACTGGAGAATGGAAAAACCGACCAAGGATGGTGAGGATGAGAAAACACCAAACCCGTGCAATCTCTCTTAGCACCTGCTAATAAAACTCTGGGTAAACTTGACATCTGTGAAAAAATATGATAGTTGGTATTGAATTTGCTGCATTTTTGTTTTGTTTGACAGTCAGGGAATTATCCCACATTCTTTGGGTACAGAATCTTGTAAGTATTTATATACGCCAATGTTCACATGGCATATCGATGTAGTGAGCCCAAGGCTATCC
>SNQJ01S0053120.1:13421-33527 GCA_010110895.2 Picea sitchensis
TTTTTTAAATATATTTCAAACAATCTTTAAGCACCAAAACATTTTAAAAAAAAAACAAAATTGAATTACTTTTGCCCAATCACCACCAGGAGAAGTATAATAAACTTGACACACATGTGCTGTAAAGATCCATAGCACATGAAGATCATTTATTTTGCGACATCCCGAGGAGAAGTGTTGAAAGCCTTTTTCCAACTTTGCATTTTCACTATGAGTCATGAGTAATAGCGTTATGAACAATCTGCTTTATGCCTATAGATAAATATCAATTAGAGTATTGATTTCCCTATTATAGGGTCCTAACATCAGCCATACCCTCAGTGTATCTTAGAGTCACATGAAGTTGTAGTCCTACCATGCACCATGGTCATACTTTCATTATGAGTAGGTAACCTTGAACCCAAAAGTTGACATTTCCTCATTGGTCACTGACTGGGGGGGTTCCCTTATGTTCGACGGCAAGAAATCTATTCACACATTGGGATTTGTGTAGTGTCTTGGATTCCATTAGCCTTATTGGTGGTTTCCTCGCCTTTTTCAGTAATTTTCCTTATTGGTTGTTATTCAGAGGGTCTCTTTCATGCACTACTTGCATATGGTGCATGTGAGGGATGCACATGTTCGTTGGTTTTTGAACATCCTATTCATCTGAGCTTGTCCTAATCATCGAGCTATTGCTTTGTACCTTATGTTGAATGATTAGAGATTCCCTAATGCTCTCTTTTCAGTGGGTCTCCTTCCATCGAATTCAACTCATCTATTCTGGAAATGAGACCTAGAGTCCTATGAGTACCTAGAGGTTTGCAATCACCAGTGGTAGTTTCTCCCACCATCGATAGTTGGGAATACATCAATGTCTCATGATCGATGGATTATTCAAGTGTTTGAACTCAGCACCCTTATCCACACTTGTAGAATGTACTCGATGCCTTGATACCTACTTTCGTTATTGGTGGGTTGTCTCGTGTTTGTTAACGGTATACCTTAATAAGCGGTAATCAAATGAAGTCTTATTGTGTTTGACCTCAACTCTTCTATTCACATGATGTAGACTTTCACCTTCAGCAGATAGTGTAGAATACCTCCAACTTATAGTAGAAGCATTCATCATCTATTGTTGTCTTTCATTGGACCAGTACCTAAATGACTTCAGTGATCATGGGAGATCAGATTGTACTCCATTGTATATAGATATCTTCAAATTTATTTTGAGACTGGATTCCACTATGCCTTGTTTGTGACTATGACAGCCTATGGCATATGTCTGCTTTGTATTGCCTATTCATGGCCATGAACATCTATTTGATATATTTCCACATGGATCTCCAGTGTAATTCAGATTGGAAACCATGTGTACAAACTCATTATGGGTTGTAATATTCTCATGAGCAACTATTACTTCCAATTGAGTCTCCATTACTCCACTTCTTGGAATTATAATCTATTTCGGCCATCATAGATAGTCCTCTGACCTCACACATTAGGGATCATCTGTTACAACAAATTTTTCCTCATTCCATGAAACTTACTTGGATGGATTTCCATTTCCCTATGCAGACTTGAAGTTCCCTTTTAGTGACTTCTAGAGCCAAAAAAACATTATTTTCCACATATACGTGCCATATCAGTTATACAACAAGCATATATGTAGGTTTCTCTACTACGTCCCGCGTACATCGGGTTTGGTGCTCAAAATTAAAAATTATGTTGGGTTTCCATGCCATGTCACGAGATCCATGATCATTGACCTTCCATCTATTGGAAGTGTTTTGACTTGGCCCTTCAATTCCATTTGAAGGCTATAAATTGGGCCATATCCAAGCCTTAAGAGGGAAGAATTCAACTTTGAGAGAAAAGACTCTCTAGAGAAATTTCACTTCATATTGAGTCTGCATCCCTTTGTCCTTCAAAGTCTAAACTCCTTGTTCAGCCCCCAATCTCTTCCTTCTTTGTGATGTAGAACCTCATTGACTCCTTTATGTGAGATTGCCTTTGGTGGAGGATTCAAGTGGTGGAGGCCTCGCTAGAGGGACTTATTTTCTTGATTCTGATATGTGTCATTACATAATTTTGTCACCTATGTACTTCTGTTGATTATTTTAATAGAAATATTATTTTCTCGTCTAATTGATATCTTGCAAATATTTGAATTATTATTCCATGGTCATATTTGTCATGTATGTTAATGGATTATGCTAATTTATATGCTAACATTATATATTATCACTAGATGCTTGTGTATCTTGGTTGTTGAAGACAAGTTGCAGATATAAATCTTTGGGTTGCATGCTCAATGATGATCTTCATCAAACGTCTGGACGAGGTAGGCTCTTAGCCTTGTCTTGTTAGCATTTCGTTTATATAGCATACTTGGGATTAGACTTGATTTTTGTGTGTCATTTTGTCTATTGTGGTTTACCCCTTTCCATAGAGAGATTTTCCTCTTAACACTCACCAACCTATAAAACATATTTACATTTACAACTGGTGATCGACCTGAGGTATTACAGACCACTTCAAAGGGAGACATGTGAGTGGAAGCATGGTTAGATGTGGTGTGCCACCATTCATCTAGTAGTAACCATTGAACCCATTGAGTTTAACTATCAAATGCGAAACACCTCAAATATGTTTCCAAACACTTGTTAATAGCTTCAGTTTGACCATCAGTGTAAGGATGATAGGTCATGTTGAGATGCAATTGGGTTTCCTAGAGCTTGAAAAATTCTTGCCAAAAGCTACTGGTGAAGGTTGGATCATGATTGAAGACAATAGAGTGGGGCATCCCATGAAGTTTGAATATATTATCCATGAATATTTGAGCCATGGTGGATGTTGTGAATGGGCGTCAGAGGGCATGGAAATGACCATATTTGGAAAGGTGATCAACTACAACCGTGATGAATGATTTATTGTCGGATTTGGGTAAACTGACAATGAAGTCCACAGAAATATCCACCCATATAGTAGGTGGAATAAGGAGAGGTTGGAATGTGCTTGGAATTTTGATTGTTTCACCCTTATTGCATTGACAAGTATCACGTCCAACCACAAAAGTGTGGATATCTTGTTTCATGCCTTTCAAGAAAAAAAAAGAGCTTTTGAACCTTCCATATGTTTTGTAAAAACTTGAATGTCTTGTTGTTGGTGAAGCATGAAGTTCGGAGAGAACAATGGATTTAAGGATAGAAGATTGTTTTCTTAAATACAAGTGCCCTTTATAGAAAATCTCCTCATTGTTTCAAGAGTATCTCGAAGATGCAAGAGGATCTTGTTGTAATTGTTGGATTAGGTGAGACAGTTTGAGATCTTGGAACCATTCCTGGTGAACTAACTTTAATCAATCTGACATAATGAAGGAGAGTGAGAAGAGGGACCCTTCTTCTTCATATTTCCATGAAAGGGCATTAGCAATGACATTTTATTTTCTTTTCTTGTAAATGATCTCATAATAATAGCCAAACATTTTCGTCAACCACCTATGTTGCTCCAGGGATGAATCTGTTTTAAAAACCCTAGACGATGATGTTCCCACAGGGTCCTGTTATCGCGCAATTTGTACTTTGATATAAGGGGAAAGGAAAATGAAGACAAATTGATGTAACGAGATACTATCCTATCATTGTCACCTCAATAGGATGTCTCTTTCTATTTAGGGTGGTAGGCCCAGGAGAGACGTCCCCGGTGACCTGGGTTTTTGAGAAGGCAAGGGATAAAATCCAAGTAAATGTTTCCCTCTCACAAGTCACCACCAATCAGAAAGTTCGGCTAAACAACCAATAAAGAGATAACAATAGCAGAAGTGTACATGCCCGGAACAAAGCAACATAAAAATATATTTGCAAGGATACTTTATGGTTAGTACTTCATATAATCAAAGACTTTCTTGATAAAAGCAATTGACTAATACATTGTTGAAGCAAACAAAGATGTATAGCAGCGATAATTATAAGACAGTACTTCACAATAAATGCTTTATAAAAGCTTCGGAATGAGCAAATAAGGCTATGCATTAATTAACATTTTCAATTTGCTTTAAATGATGCAAAGTACAACTATAACTCAAGTGAATAATAGCAGCAATAAGGTTAGTAGGTCAATCTAAACTAGGGTTAGAAGGTGTTAGTTGTTCAAAGATTTGGATTTTTTAGAGTTGTGATCAAAACACTCAGGGGAAAGAGATCTTAGATCAATGTCTTCTTAGGGAAAAATGGAGTCAATAAGCGGCTACAGGAATTGAAGGAACAACATGATAATAGCAGAGCCAAAGACAAGAGAAATTTGATGGATGAAGTGTTGGTAAGCCAAGGCTTCAACCATCAAACCCTAGGGGAAGACGACTATTAAGGTGTAGGTAACCCTAGGCCTTAATAGGTTTTCCTCCCACTTTATCTCAATGACAAAGTAAAATCAACTAGGATGAAGAACAAGTGATAGGGTGTTGCAATGGCAAGTCCCTAACAATGACTTCAACAAAGAAAACGACTCTTTGGCATAATCTAGTAGGTAGATAGCAATTGGAACAAGGACTATAACAAGTGCTTGATCTCTAGGGTTTAATCCAACAATTTCATTAACAAAATGCAATGTAAAATACCATAACCATTCAAGTAAGAGAAGGATTGCAGAAATTCACTTACATTCACCATGTATCATCAATGCAAAACCATAGTTATAGACTTTCCACCAAGAAAATGCCAATTACACCATAAAAAGTCTTCCTTCAACAAGTGCGCACTAGTATTTCAGCCAAAAATCCTAAAGGAGGGCGTAAATTTCAGACCTCACACAAGTGTGAATGAAAGATGATGAGAAAAAAAGAGTTTTAGCTCTCTACTTATACCATATCAATGACCTTAATTTTATTTTTAGGTCACAAAAGGCCGACATGGCCAATTTTACATCAAAATACAATTTTACATTAAATGTCATAATTAAAACCCTAATCAAGCATAAAAAAAAGGTGACGCCATGCCCTTTTAGGGTGATGTTAGGCCCTTTTAGGGCAACGTTGGCCTCTTGGAGAAAAACATTAGGCCTCCTTAGGCCTCAGGAACCTGCCACACGTGACACTTGGCACATAATTGCCTCCCAAAACCTCCATAGGCACTAGATGATGTCATAGGTGTCCTGGGTGATGTCATGGGCCTTCCAAGGCCTCCATCCTGGTGGAAAAGGCACAACCCCCCTGGGTACCGGCATGCCAAGCTGCCTCTAGTGGAACGTCCTCCTCTTCTCAAGTGCAAATCCTTTGATCTGTCTCTGCCCCCTGCTAGGGTCTCAGCATTCATCTGGTGGGCTTTCAGCCCCATGGAGGTCTGAACTAATCATCTCCCCATGTGTACATGTCCATCAGGTATGGTCCTGAAACATCAACAGATACACCCTCCATGGGCTCATAAGTCAGAGCGATCATAGAAATGTTAATCACATCTAATCATCAAGTTATTAAACATGTGCATAAAACACCCTTTACCCGGACAAGTGCTCAAAGATATTATACTAATCTACAAGCCAAGTTTGGAGGAAATGCTAGGACATCCTATTGGGCTAATGCTCACTGGATGTGGGGTGTTTTCGGGAGAGATCAAATCTAAGCCATGTGAGTGGATGAAGTGGATAAGGGATGTTTGGGAAAGGGGTGCAGTGATAGCAGGGAAAAGTATGGCTTACCTGTGGGTGCCTCTGTAGAGGGTGAGTTTCACATGTCATGGATACAAATGTTTCCAAGCCCATTCATGCCTTTTGTCTTTATTTTACTGCTTTTTCTTCAAGAATCTCGATAGGGGACACTGCCCTGGTGTGGTGGCAATGTTACCCACAAACATTTCATGGAAATGAGAAGGTTGGCTTGTGATGAGACCCCCTTTCTCTTGGCTATGCCACCAAGAGCCACTACCCTGGCGTGGTGACCAGTTGTTGGTAGTGCCATACCACTACATGCACATGGACCTAATAGGCTAGCTCGTGATGAGACCCCCTATCCTCTAACCAGGTCTTGTTTTATTATTTTTTACAGGTCCCTATGTTTCTTGTTGAGAAGATTTTTACTGCTTTCTTGGTGATCCCTGGGCGAAGCATCTCAAGGTTTCATTCTTTGGATTCTATCTTTTTCCAGCTACTTCTACCCTCTGGACCTTTAACCCCTTCTGCCCACAAGGTAAGGTACAACCTTTAAATATTTGGCCAACCCAATGCCTAGACCAATGTAATGGGATGGATGAGTGGGAGAAAGATGGAAAGTTGTAAGTATGGTGGGAGAGGATGATGGCTTCTCATGAATCCCCCTAGTGGAAACTCAAAACCTATGGCTACAAGCTTACTAGGCCATTATTTCATACCCCCTAGATATGGTCAAGTGGATAGGTATAAGATCCAAGCACCCATTACAACAAAAAGAATTGAATGCACATATTCAAAGGTTTTGAAGATCAGAGTGACACATACCATGATACCAGAACTCATTACCTCATGGAGGAAGATCCACTTTTGCTACAGGACCAGGCTAAGGTGATGGATGTTGTTGCTGCTGACAAAGTGGAGGCGCTGAAGAATGAAAAGATGGGCCCTCCAAGGCCACGCTCAAGTCGATCTGGCTCTCGGTACTCCATCTCTAGGACCTTTGGGCCTCGAGACATAATATCCTTAGTTATCCCTAAACTGGGGATAACAGGCCCAATAGTAGTACTTGAACCAATATCTTAGGGTTCTAACTAAGAAGGCTCGACCATACCCTTAGTCGTACTACCCGATTACCTAGGTACACCAGAGTAGTCTTCTTGATTGTTGTTCTCGGTGCCACTATAACAGTCAGATGATCGATAGTCCCATCTATAGTTAGTTTCAGGAGACCTCTAGGACTCTTTAAATACCCGAGGGTACATTGGAGTGAATGGTCATATACAAGTGTTTTCTAATGTGGTTCTACTCGAAGGGGTACCAACAAGGGTTACAAAGGTTTCCAACTAGGTGAAACAATTTGTTTCAACTAACCCGTGAAACCATATGTATTTCATGTGTGTAGTCCTCCCCAAACGCAATTCTACCTGTTGAATGACAAATCATTATGCTTTAAAGACACTGGCAATACACATCTCTAACTTGAAAACAATTGTCTAAAAATTACATAGAGGAAAGTGCTTTGACACCACTTGTAAGGTAACATACGTTATTATTTTGAGCAGAAACATAATTGATATAACAATTATCAGTAGAAAGAGAAAAATATAAATCACAATGACACAATTGATTATAGAAATGATACCTTTATTATATCGATAGCCAAGTTCACTTGCCTCTTCTAGGGGCCAACCTCCAGCAAAGTAAATCTCAAGTACAAAATGATTCTCAAGACAAAACGTTAACATGCCTTCTACTCTTATTTACACTATTTCAATCTTCTAGAGAACATTCTAGAGGAAGATCTATCTAGAAGAGGAACCTTCTATTAAGTCTTCTGACGTTATACATGTTCACATTATTACACAGGCCTTATTTAATAATGTTGACCTTTATTACATAGAAAAACATATTGTTCTACCTATTTGAGGAGTTAGGGAAGTTGGGACCCTAACAGTTTAACAAATGAGATCACATGAGGAATTCTAGAGATGGTACGTCAACACAACATCCATATAGACCATTCTTTTGAAGACCCATACCATCAAATCCTTTTGAACGCCCACCTGCAAATTTGAATATTGACCTAGAAGGGGTAGATATGGAAAACTCATGTAACTATCATCAAGCTAATCATTCAAAAAAAGCTTTTCCATAATGGATAAATTATATTAACTTGGTGGCTAACCTTTTTTTGGATGAATGCATTCAAACCAAAGAATCTAGTGATCACATCTAAGGAGAAATTAAAGAAGTTTTGGAACAACCTAGTGAGATAGCTATGGTTCTCTGGGACATGTTTCCTGGTTTTAATCTGGATGAAGTGGACCAATTAAAAGAAGAATTGCATGTTCAAAGTGACTACAACATGAAAATTAAGGGACCCATCAAGCAAAGATTTCCACCAAAATCTAAGAATTCAAACAACAAAAATAGTTGGATTGTATCCCCTACTGTCAAAACTTCTTCTAATATATCTAACACTAGTAAGCCTTCCACTGGTAGTTAGGAATCCATGGATTACAATGTAGTTGAGGATCTAAAGAAAATCAAAACAAATATCTCAATTCTCAGTGTTTGAAAAATTGCCTAGTAGAGGAAATTATTGTTGAATGCTCTAAAAATGGTGTACAACTCTTGAATATTACAAAAACTAATAGCAAGACAACAACTAACAACTTGCAAAATGCAACAATCAATGTTTCCCTTTCAAGGAAACGGTCTAACTCTCAAACTCCACCTTTCTTATTGATCTTTGAGATCTTCAATCAAAATGTACACAATTGTTTGGTGGATTCAAAACCATCCTCTCATGTAAATCCCTGCTCCATTTTTAGGAAATTGAATGCAACCCTAACCAAGTGCTCAAACCACATCATTCAGTGAGATAGGTCAAAGGTCAAAGTTATATGTGAATTTGTAGATGTTTTAATCCACATATCCTGAAATCCTAAAGTTCATCGAATCATTTATATTATCCCGATGGACATTCCTGGAGCATATGGTTTATTGCTTAGCAAGGATTGGTCCCAAAACCCCAAGGTTATTTCACTTTTGATTGGTCACATTTTTGGCTTCTCTAGAATGGGTAGCCAAATAAAATTATGATTGAATGTGAGAAATATATGAAACACATTGTGAGAGATTTGGAAGTCATTAATCAACCATCTTCCTCTAACTTTCAAAGATAGTCTTGATTCATACTATGGAAATTTTATTGCAGAAACTTCATCCATTCCTAAAAGTCAACAATCTGAAATCAAATTGCAAGAAAAAAAAATTCGAGAAACACAATGTTGATTTACATCCTGTAGATAAAGGTGTAGATAAGAATGTTCTAGAAGTAGTCACCGAAATATGGACATTATTCTTTGATGGCTTTAAGTCTCAAGAAGGAGCGGGAGTATAATGTCTTATAACAGATCCTTAAGGAAAACATAGTTTCATCCCTGGATATTAGAATTTGATTGTATGAATAATACTGCAAAGTATGAAGTGCTTGTACAAGATATTAAAAAGACCATAGACTTAAAAGTAAAATATCTATTTTTTTTAGATTCGTAAATCCTTGTAAGACAAATAAAAAACACAATACATTGAGATTCCCCACACCAAAAATTACTAGGGAGAGGTGTTAAGGTTGATTTAAATTTTTGAAACCTTCAACATCTATGTCATTCCTCATACTGATAATATAGTAGCTAACTCTTTAGCTATTTCTACCTCTAGGTTAGATCCATTAGGAGACTTCGAGGCAAGCAGGTTTTATATCAAATTGCTTGATCAACCTTCACTCACAAATAATATCACTAACTAGAGAGGTTTCTAAGGTGATGAGAAAATCATAGATTTCCTTACTAATCAGTATACTCTTAAGGATGAAGTGATAGATGATGAAGAGCATGACAAAATATTAGAAAGTAATAAAGAAGGAATGGATGACTTAGCAGCTAACACTATTCCAAAAGGTGTGGTTATTTTACAAAAAATATTTGATTGACAAGATAATTTTAAGAGATCATCTAATGTCAAAACTCATAGATCAATTTTAGGACATGAGATGATCAATCTTGGAATGAATAAAATGGACATCAATCTCGAGACTTCTTGTTCTAAAGAGGAAAAACAACCATTTATAAAACTTTTCCAAAAATACCAGGACATGATTGCATGGAAATATGATGACTTGAAAACTTATGACACATGAATTATCCAACATACTATTCCTATGAAAAATAATGTAAAATATTTTTAGTGAAAACTACACAAGATACATCCTTCCTTAGAGCCCCAACTGCAGGCAGAGTTGAAAAAACTCCTCGACACAAAAATTATCTTTCAAGTTTGACATTCTACTTGGGTGACCAATTTAGTGCCAGTTGCAAAGAAAACTCGCAGGATTCACCTATGTGTCAATTTTTGGAATTTGAATAAGGCCTCTGAGAAGGAAAATTATCCTATACCTACTATGGATCAGATCTTGTGGTTTGTATTAGGGTCTGAATGTTTTCACTACTTGATGGATTTTTAGGTTATAATCAAGTTTTGGTAGCTAAAGATGATAGGATTAAGATCTCGTTTAGGCCTAAATGGGAAAAATTTGCATATAAAAGGATGCATTTTGGTTTAATTAACACAGGTGCAACTTTCCAAAGGGTAATGGACATTGTTTTTCATGGTTTGATTAATCGTAATGTTGTTGTATACCTAGATGATGTAACTATGTATTCCAAGGATAGGTTAGATCATATCACACATCTCACACAAATCTTTGAAAGATGTCATAAGTATGGTATCTCTTTAAATCTGAAGGAAATAATATTTGTAGTCACTGAAGGCAAGTTATTAGGCCATATCATATCAAGAGTGGATCCTGAACATGTCAAAATTATTTATCAACTTCCCTTTTCGCATAATAAAAAAGTAGTGCAAAATTTCTTTGGGAAGATTAATTTTGTACCGAAATTCACACCTAATTTAGCTGAAATTGTCAAACCACTTCAAACAATGATAAAAAAAGGATACTTAGTTTAAATGGAACAAAGATGAAAAGGAAGCCTTTGAAAAAATCAAAATTGCAATAGCTAACACACTAGTTTTATGTAGTCCCGATTTTGATTGTGATTTTCTTCTTTACACTTTTGCATTTTATCATTCTTTGGAAATGGTATTAATGCACAAAGATTTAGAAGGAAATGAATGTCATATTTCATTTATTAGTACAAATTTACAAGGGGTAGAATTAAACTATCCAACCATGGATAAAAAAGTATATGTTGTTTTTAGGGATGTGAATCACTTTAGACTCTACATTCTCAAAAACCATATTAAAGTGGTTGTTCCTCACCCTACGGTCATATCACTTTTCATTCAACAAGAATTAGGGGAAAGGAGAGGAAAATGGATGACTACCATCCAGGAGTATGACCTTCAGTTTAAACCTACTCATATCATACACAGACAAGGACTCTGCAAGTTGGCAGCAGAATCATAGGATTCGGTATTGACAGAAGAAGAAAGATGGGAAAACAAACTTGTTGTTCTTGCCAATGAGATCCTTTATATTCCCGTTGATCGAAACTCATGGTATTTTGGTTTGAAATACCTTTTACACCATGGCAAAATTCTTTGTCGTTTGATATCCAAGGGAACAAGGGTGTTAAATTTAAATTCTATACAATACAATCTAGTGAACAAAATCCTTTTTCTGAAGAATTATGACAATATTCTATTATGATGTATGGAAAAGGAAGATGCAAACAAATTCCTGAAGGATCTCCACGATGGGACAACTAGAGGTAATTTTACCGAGGAAAGCACTGCTCACAAGATCTTGAGAACTAGTTATTCTCATCCTAGTCTCTTCAAGGATGCTCATGCTTACATGCATAAATTTAATTATTTGTCAACTAAGCACAAGAGGAGAGAAAAAACATCCATATCATTGCAACCTATTTCAATTGATAGACCTTTTGAACAATGGGAATTTGGTATCATTGGAGAGATCAACCCAAACTCATAAAAATAGAATAAGTATATATTGACTGCTATTGATTGCTTGACTAGGCGGGCTAAAGTTGTGTCATTAATGCAGGTAAATGAAAAGGTAATAATTCAATTTTTTGAACATCATCTAATTACTAGGTTGGGTGTTCCTTTGGTTATTGTGTTTGACAACACTTTTTATTTTTCTTCTTCATGACTATCTAAATTTTCTTTAGATAAAGAAATAATTCTTCATTATTCAGCTAACTACTATCTGCAAGGAAATGGAGTGGTTAAATCAACTAACAATAATTTAATTCACATTGTAAAGAAGACAATGGTGGAGAACCATAGGAATTGGCATAATGCTTTGCTTAATACCTTATGGGCAAACATAATAACACATAAGGAAGCATTAGGTACATCTCCATATTACTTGGTGTATTGGCATGAAGCAATTTTACCACCAAATGTGTTATTTCCTTCATTATTCCCTTCCTAAGATTCTAGAGGTTAACCTTCCTTTTCTCTCCAAAATAGGATCAATGCAATACTTATGTTATAGAGAGAAAAAAAAAACTAAGCAAAAGTTTGCTTCTCACTGGAAAATCATTAAGCGGTGATTGATAGGCACAATGTTGGTGATAAGAATTTTGAAATAGGTGACTTGGTGTTTAAATGGGACAGAGTCAATGAGCCAAAACGAAAACACACAAAGTCTCCAAATTTGTGATTCGGTCCTTTTCACATCATTGAAAAGATAGGAACTAGTACATTAGAGGGTGGTGTATATCTCATCCCTATTAATAGCCAAATCCTCAAGAAATACTTCACTTGATTGTTTCAAAAGTACAATCAATTGTATATAATTAGTTCTTAGTTTTCATTAATGTTTTTGAACTTGATTTTAGTTTGAATTTAGTTTTGATTTATATTATTTGGTTGGTCTTCTTACCCTATCTCTATTAAGAACACTTTTTCCCCTCGTCCTTGTTTCATTATGGCCCCCCATGAGATGCGACCTAGACTTCCCCCTGTTAGTCTCTCTCGTGTTGCTAAGGCAAGCATTGAGGCTACAAAGTTTTATCATGATTTTGTCCCTCAGGAAGATCAAGTTGTTGTGCCCACCCTAGAAGAGGAAGTGAAATTGGTTAGAGAATTCAAAGAATATGAGGAGATCGAACATTAAGTGGGTGGTATTATCCCTAATCTAGGTTGCACCAGAACCAAGAATTCCAACTTCTACAGGACTCTCAAACTTTATTGGCACACAAAAATGATGATGGCATTAAAGATGCTTCCTAAGGAGCAGGATTTTAGACAACTCTAGCCATGCATGGAAACACTAGAGGAACATAACACTTAACTCATCTCGATACTCTCATGGATTGCAAAGAGTCATGGTGGCTCCTTCTAGCTTCATGTTGATGATCGTACATGGGCAAAGTCTTCTTCAGCTACTGGAAATATGGTGGATGTTACCCCGCAGGCCCCTCGTGTTCCTCATTCCAATGGATAACATGATGTTGAACCCTTTTACTCAAGCTCTGTTATTGTTTTTGTATGTTCAGACTATTAGGATTTTCCTAGTTGTTAAATTAGATTGTTGGTTATCTGGGCATATATTTCTCATACTGTTTATCTCTCAATTTTGACATGGTTTCCCCACTAGTGGAACCTCTCATACTTGGCATATTATGGTTTTAGAGAATTGTTTGGGCATCTTTTGGTATTTGAAATACCATAGACAGCTATGTAAATATTGTTAATACTTAATATAGATCCTACTTACACACAAAAATAAAACGTTAGCTAGTATCCTTTCAATTTTCATGAATTTTGAAATCATCTTTTTGTTTTTCACATTCTATTTTATTTGTAAGTTGTTGATATTTCAACATTTAGCATAAACTTGAGCCTTTCTTTTCCATGCCTTAATTTTTTCTTTATTATCAAAAGTAAAGTGAGTTAGTTATATTTGAGCATTAAAATAGAAAGTAGTTCATATCTTCTCTCTTGAAAGTTATGGAACTATTCAACACTATGTTGTTAAGGTAACTAGTTGAATTCAATGGAGAATGCTTAACCACATTCGTGACTATGTATACTAGCTTAAGTTAGGATGGGAGTATGACTAAGGGCAATTCACTTGGGCGATATATATATATATATATGAGAAGAGGGTGGAGAAATAGTGTTATCAACTTAAAGGATGATATATGTTTCTAAAGACATGAATAAGGCATTTGGGTGGTGTTAAGATATTCCGCCCAAGTGAAGTGCCCTTAGTCATACTCCCCATCTAACTTATATATATATATATATATATATATATATATAAAAGAGAAGGGGGGTTAAGGAAGATGATTTAAATAGGGGTGTAACATGTTCAATGAGGGAATGCATGTATCTCCACCAGGGCTACAGACGGTCTCTGACAATACAACAAGCAGGGCTACAGACGGTCTCTGACAATACAACAAGGTTTGTAATATTGAGGTGACTCCGTTGAGGCTATGGACGCTTGTAAGCAGTGGAACAACACCAAAAGAATGATAAATCAATTTGGAGAATTGAACCAATAAATCCCAAATATTGAAAGTGCAACCAATAGTTATAATTCTAATTTTATCTCTAATTTATGCTTTAGAGAATTTATTTTTTCATTCTCTTTGGGTTATTGAATAAGTACTTCACATCAAAGTAAAGAAGCAAATATAGAGTTGAGTTGGAAATGGAAATATAGATGTTTCTTTGTTTTTTAAGTTTTTCTCTACTTTATACTCAACTTGTTTGAGTTTGGTTTCTAATCAAAGGCAAAAGTTGCTAAGATTCTGGACTTTCCCATTGAATTGTCATTTTTTGACACCTCAACACACTAAAAATTCATAATTTTTTTTGGGTACCACTTTTCTTTATATTCTTTGAATTTTGGTTTTTCCCTTATAAAATGTATACTTTTCAAGATGGATGGGAATATATTCTAAATAAGTTCTTTGTTTTGTTTGAAGTTTTGATTTATAAAACCCTAAAAAAAAGTTATAAGTCCAAGGTTCAAAAGCAACGAATTTAAACCTTATTGGAGAAAGGATTTCACTTTCATAGGAGTTGAAATTTCACTTTTAACTATGAAAAAAGTTGATAGCTTACCTGGATAGCTTTGACTTATTGGAGGTAGGTTTGAACTTTCAATTTTGTAAAAGTGAAACAAATTTATAATAGTATTATGGAAACAAAAGTGAAAATCTATCTTTGATGGCATCATGGAGGAAATAAGTTTGTGTTTGTCATGAGGGACTTATTAGGCTCATTCTGAAGTTGGTTGAAGAATGGAAATTTGTAGGAGTCTTAGTGGTAAAAGGAGTTAGAATTACAGACTCACTTTTGTACATGATGTTATTTTATTTGGGAATCGTTCTCTAGGAGAATGGCAAGTTCTAAAGGAGGCACTTGATTTGTTCTGCAATGCGACGAGTATGTCCTTTAGCTCTCAGAAGTCACTTTTATTAGAAGCTCGTTGGACTAGGGAGGAGCTTACAACCTTAAAAGGTATATTGTCTTATGAGGTAAAACCACTTGAAGTTGGTTTTAAGTACTTGGGTTTCTTTATCAAACCAAATTGTTATACTCTAGTTTATTGGAGCTGGTTACAGAAAAAAAAATGGAAAAAACAATTTTAATTGGAGTCACCGATGGCTTACCTTAGGAGGAAGATTAACACTTGTAAAATCTGTCTTAGAAAGTACTCATGTTTACTAGCTCTCATTGACTAACATCCCTATAAGTATCTTAAACAAAATAAGAAGAAGGATGTTCATTTTTTTATGGACAGGAAAAAAAGAAAAAGATAGTATACATCTGGTTAAGTGGAAAAGTATTGCAAGACCAAAAAAGAAAGGGGGCTGGGGTTTAAAAAACATTTTCTGGTTTGGAAAAGCCTTGGCAGCAAAAAGCCTTTGGCGAAGCCTCATGGTTCAAGGACTTTGGTAGGAAGTGATCCGGAAGAAATATCTAAAAAAGAAAAAAGTAACTGAATGGTTTAGAGAAGGGAGAAAGAATTTAAAAGGGATTTCAAACTGTTGGAGAGCACTAATTGATTCATTGCCTACCATTATTGATTGTCTTTCTTGGAAGCCATGGAATCAATGGGACATTAGGATTGGAGAGGATCTGATAATTGGAGCACAATCCTTTTACAAATTGTTAAAAAATCTAACTAGTACCCCACACAGTATTGGTATTAATTTTTTTGGCACATGCAAGAACTTTAACTTATGAAGATCCAAGTTTACCCGGATGGAAAAGTGCAGAGTTTCTTCGTTTAGTTGGAGAACAGAAAGAGGAATGGGACTGTTATGTAAAAGGTTTAGTATGGACTAATATCGAATTAAATGATGAAAAAGATACTTTATTGTGGTCTGGGAATACAAAAAGAGGTCAAGTCAATGCTAAACAAGCCTATGAAGTGATGTGCTTAGATGACCAAGAGGTCACTACAAAAGAATGGTATTTAAATATTTGGAATTGGCATATGCCTTTGAAAGTCAAATTATTCTATTGGTTGATGATGGAAAATAGAATACTTACTTGGGATAATTTGATAAAAAGATGAATGATTGGCCCTAGTAGATGTGTGTTGTGTGGAGAAAGGGAGCAATTTGTGAACCATTTGATGGTTGAATGTTTATTTACTAAAGAGATTTGGAATTCTATTCTAAAGGAACTTCATCTAAAAAGGATCTGGGTAGGTGGACCTTTAAGTGCTTGCTATCAGGAGTGGACCAAGGATATGGAGTTTTGGAAAGAGTTACATGGCTATATTTGTTGGGAGATTTGGAAACACGAGAATATTATTATTTTTTAAGATCATAACCTTTCTCTGACCAGGGTTTTCAACATAATCTTACAATACTTGGGAGAAAACAAAAAAAATTACACTGATCAACAACATAGAATTACTAGGCCCCCCCTTTTGGACTAGAATATGGAAGTGGGTTTCTTTAATGGAGCCTCATAATGTGAGGGTTCAAAATGCGATGCAGGGGCTATTCTAAAGTGTCCAGATTTGGGTTATTTTAGTCTTAAACTAATTTGTGGTATCGGGTCTAATACCAAGGGTGAATTAGTAGCACTTTGGTGCATCTTGTTCTTCGCTCACTATAATTAGATTAAAATTTTACAATTGGTTGGTGACTCCAAGGTAATAATTGACTGGTTTTATTTAAAAACAATTTATAGGTGAACTTACTACAGCCATGGATGTCAAAAATTTGATAACTGAGTGGAAAGTTCCATATCTTGGAAGCACAACATATTTACAGTGAATATAACAAGGACATCGATCAGTTGTCCAAACAGACTTTACAATTGGAAGAAGGTGTGATATATTTTTCCAAAGGAAAAGGAATCCATACACAACATTTTGAAAGATTGACAATTGTATAACTTATTTAAGAAAAATATGAAGTCTATATAATATTTTGTAAACAACCACTTTTAAAAGAGGTTTCTTTTTTATATATACTATCATACTAAACAGATTTTGACTATACAAGAGTTTGCAATTCTAGAATTAGAAACATCATATACATATTTGTAAAAGGTAAACAAATGCCTTTGCTATCTCTACTACAGAATCTACTGCGTCTCAATCTGCATATGGTTCTGCTTCACCTGGGACTGGATATTGACCTGCTACCTTTTATACTGATGGTATATCAATCAGACAAAATTATATTTACTAATACAAGTATGTATTTTTTCTATTTGGAAAAAAAAGGTTTGTGTTTCTCATTGGAGCAAAAGTGAACTTTTGGCATCGATAAAAGTTCAAGATGTGTTATGATCATGTCACGACGGAGATAATTGCACTTTCATCGGAGTAATAACTAGCACAGCCACATCATTGTGGCTGATGAACGTCGAAAGTTCTATTTAATCTATTAAACCTAATTTGAACATAAACCCTAATTAAATTTTAATTAAAAAACTCTTCGAGACTTTTCTTAACAGCAGAATTCCCAAATTTTGAAAAAATGGAAAAAGCAAGGTTACTAAGAGGCCGTGCACTTCCGGCTTCACTTCCATATCCTCCCAGTCTTGATAAATGGGAGGCATAACCAAGAATTGGAGCACGTAAATTGTGAATCTCCTTGTGGAAGACAATTTGCAGGAGGAAATGCAGGCACACCAGAAGAAACGAGTGAACGTTGGTTCGTTGGTGAACCCTAATGGTTGTTATAAACATTTCGGCGCAAATATGCTTCCTGCATCGCATCATAATTTCATGGGTTGGTCCCACGTACTCCTGCTTTAACGGAAACTATTGTAAAAATGGGAATCATATCATCTTTTTTCTATCTACGTATCTCACCGAACTCTCTGCCAAGTTCTATCCATTATTTTGAATTTAAATTTGCAGAAACAGATGAAATAATTTCTCGATCGTCCACTTCACTTTTGGGATTTGTTGGAGAGCCCAAGGGCGGTGTGCAAATGCACTCAATTGCATTTGAGTATCAACCTGATCTGATTGATTATTCGCCAAAATAAAATGCACTGCAGGCATGAGTGGCAACTTTGTGATTGTTTGGCCGCATTTGATAGAATGATCGGTCAAGAGATTTCTTACATTGGACATCAATTATAAAATCAACGATTAAACATGAAATTTAATGTCAATTATTAAAATTTAAATTCTTTGGAAACATAATAAAAACATTAAAAAAAATATTTAAGAACTTGCATAACTAATAACCTGAACCCGAAATTTTAAGCACATAGTGAATCTATGCATACCGATCCACCAGTGAAAGCAGGTTTATGGTCGCCTTGCTTCAATGGTCGGCAGACATGGATGAAAAACCTAAAACCTAAATATCATAACCAAAACAAATCAACAATAATATTTCTCTCTCCCTTGTGCTCGAAATGCATCTAATCACATAATGGGTAAGCCAAGCGCAATTCCTCGACAATAGTAATACGGGTAAGCCATAAGAGGTTGAGTAAAATTTTATTTATAAAAGAATGCTTGCCCTATTATAAAACACCCACCTCAATTATTCCTACTGTGGTAATTTAAATTGAACGCACAACTCAACTAAATTAAACGGTGCCCCTAATATGAAACCTGCCTGGTAATTTTTTGAAAACTGTGGTAATTTAAATTTAACGCACAACTCAACAAAACGAAACGGTGCCCTTAATATGAAACATGCCTCGTAATTTATGAAAAGTGTGGTAATTTAAATTAAACACATATCTCATTCCTGAAACCTGTGGTAATTTAAATTGAACGCACAACTCAACTAAACGAATCGGTGCCCCTAATATGAAACCTGCTGATTTTTTAAAAAAAGGCTTGCCCTATTATGAAACCTACCGAACTCGCACAGTTCATACTTCATATGAAACGTGCCTTCCCCAAAACGAAGCGACGGGACGTGGGCATCAAGCCATATGCCACGGTTCACACTCCATAAATGAATTCTTTACAAATATGAAACCTGTGTGGTAATGAGTTTGAGATATATTATTTATTTATAAAACGAATGCATGCATCAACATGAAACGTGTGTACAGATTTGTGCAATGTTTCTTAATTATATAAATGTGGCTGGCATAGATATTAATCCTTCTTAATTATTTAAATGTGGCAATTATATATGTTTATAGTAATTTTATAATATGATTAGGTAAATGTAAAAAAGTAAATAGGTTAACTGATGCATTTATAAATGCAAGGAAGTTATCAACAATAAATCTTACTCATTGATTTTGGAGGACGACTAAGAATATGTCAGCATCTTCAATGCTTAACCATTAGATTAGAATTTAAGATTAAAAGATCATTAATTATATCCATCTCCAATAGATATATGCCTTTCAACGTAATAAACTTTATATTTCGATGTAATCAAGATAAAACTTCAATAAAGAGATCAATCGACTTCGATCATGTCACGACAAACTTAGAGTTTTTCCAATTGGAGTAAAAAAAAACTTTTAACCCCAACCAACGTATTAAGAATCTACTTCGATGGATTGTTAATATCGCACCTGACAAAGTAAATATTTAAATGATCTTCGATGATTGGAGGAAACAATAACTTTTGATTAACACAAAGTAAATCACGAGCTTTGAGAAACATGTTAAAATTCATCAATACATGTTTGAAAGGTTAATGCATCAGAGTCATGTTTGAATTTTACAAGGCGGGTTTTTCGGTCTTTTCTCCAATTAAAGATGATGTCATTTATGATCACTCTTACCTTTTTGCTTCATTTTAAAAAAGAATCATGAAATAGAAAGATTGATTTTAGCACCGATCAAAGTGAAAAGTTTTAATTGGTAGTCATAGAACTTCACTGGCTTACAATTAATGTTTAATCGATTGGTAGCTAAGATGTTAATTGGTAGTCATAGAACTTCACTGGCTTACAATTAATGTTTAATCGATTGGTAGCTAAGATGTCTTGTACAATTAATGTTTAATCGAT
>SNQJ01S0053121.1:45556-58888 GCA_010110895.2 Picea sitchensis
ATCCTTCTGATAATATAAAGAAATAGCACGAACAATCATCACAGTAGCTCTTTTAGAGCTATCACTTATAATTTATCTGAAGCAAAGATTAATGGTAAGGAATACAATACGAAATGAGGTCAACACTCTCATAGTGTTGTGACCAAGCATTCTTCCATGGCAATCTGGAACTAACACATGAGGTTTCTCCTAGAGGAGGTGTTAGTCATATCAGGCAAAGTATTTAGCTCTATATTCTCACATGCTATCAAGTATAATACTTTACGACGATTGTTATCTCAACTAAAGTCGTTAGCTTGTCATGTGTACCTTTGAATCTTGATTAATCAAACCTGGAGCCTTGACCTCAAGAGTGAGTACTTGCTTTTCTTCCAGGTCTCCTTCACTCAAGTGAGGAGTGCTTTCTTCAACCTGTCTTATGTACTAAGACAATACGCTAACTTGACAAAAGGTTAGGTTAGAGGATAAGCTCTACGATCAACTTTCAATTCTTCTAATAATTTGATCATAGTTTCAACATGCAACACTGATAATGTCATGACAAATAGATGTATATGTCCAGGAATAATCACACCCAGGTTGCATCATTCCTTTGAATGTGTTGGATCTTGAGATCCTTCTGGATCATAGATCCTTCTCTTACAAATACTCTTTAGGGTTTAACCATTAAACATATGTAGAAATTACATACCTCGATAGTATTTACTTAGGTAGTGGCTCCATCTGGTAATAGCGGTAATCATTACAAACTCTTAAAGACTTCAAGGGTGACTACAAAGCTGGTTCTCACGAAATTTTCATGCAATTAGTCACATAGCCTGGCCCAGTTACGCAACTTAGGGTTTTATGAGGGAAGCCTAATTTTTCAAACTTCAATTTTGAAATTCTGATCTAGGGGGATAGATGCGTTGAGTTGAAGTGAGTTGGTTGAGATTGTAGTTAGATTTCCGAAAATCCAACTTTACCCCCTCAAAATTGATCTACATATTTCTAGACTAGTGCTTCTAGTACCAGAAAACTAGAAAACCAAAGTACTTCTGGTACTTTTATGAAACTAGGGTTTCACTTTCAGGAAGATATAATCCAGCGAGTGCTCTAAGTGCCAAAATGATCCTTCTTGGAGATGTAACTTTCTAGGTGGTTAAGGGGTGAAAAGATTCCACTTTTACAAAACCAATTTTGAGTCTGGATTACCGGTGATGTTTTCCCTCTTGCGAAATATGCTTCCTTGAGTTTGGCTGCGGGTACCATGTTAATGTTTATGCCATTATTATAGTTCTTTGCATTTCAATAGATAAAGAGCATCAGCCAAGAACAAGATCAGCGAGAAATACACATTCACAAAGAGACACAACATTTATCACAGGAAACCCTCTAGGGGAAGAAAAACCAATAAAACTTCCTTATCATAAATAGCTTATACAATGTTCAAAGAGATAACTCAAACCAATACGGATAGTCCTCCCCAAAGGATGCACCACTCTTCTTCTCCCTCTCTCGGTAGTGCGACTTGCCTCATGAAATGAGCAAAGTGAGTGTGTTAGAAGTGAAGCTAGCCTGCTTTTTATACAAGGCCAGCGCGTGTGGGGAGGTTTTGGCAGCGAGCCGACCTCTCACTTTCGGGTGGAATAAACCACTGCTGAGTGAATTACGTGTCTTCAATGGCAACCAAGCTGGGGCCGACTTCTTATTTTGCTTGCTATAATTGTCCGATGACCAATTGTAATAGGGATTTGGTCTGTAGCATGTTCGACATGATTAATCCACAATGGGGATTTAATCTAATAATAAAATAACAATAATAATAAAGATACTCGCCAGGTTACATTATTTCAACATGATTATGAAGAGACGTTTTCTCCACAGCGGATACGCTTCAATGAACCATCATAGCCATTATGACTAAGATGAAGTGGAAGTTACAGATGGATGTGAAAAAAAAAAAAAAAAAAAAACCTTCTTGAATGGTGTCATTGAAGAAGTGTATATACAGAACAACCTCGAGAGTTTGAAGTTGAGAACCGCGAGACTCGTATTGTTGCAAAGGTTGAAAAGGCTTTATACGGATTGAAGCAAGCTCTCCTAGAGCTTGGTATGGAAGGATTGACGGTTTCACGTGAGCTTGGGCTTTACCAAGGTAAAGCTGATTCTATGCTTACTTCAAGGGTTATGAATAGTGAGCTGTTATATTAACTGGCGTATGTGGATGACTTGTTCTTAGCGGAAATGCTCATCGAATGTAAGAAGAATCTCATTGCGGAATTTGAGATGAAAGAGATAGCACACTAATGCACTATTTTTGGGCATGATAAGTTCCCGAGGTAATATATTATGTCAGAATACCATATCATTCATCGTGTTCTAGTTCACTTACTACCACATTTACTTGTTTGTTTTCTCCCATTTGTATAGCTTCTTAACCCGTTTGCTTTTCGATTCGACATTTAAGGCCCCAGCCCTTGTCCCTTCACAATCTTTGGTGGGTTTTATTTCTATGTCATGTTGGATCTTGGGGCCCGCACCCTAGCGCCCATGGGAATCTTGTTGTGAGACATCAACCCTTTGTTGGGTAGGGACATAGCTTTAACAACGGTGGCAGCCCACATGGTTTCTAAAATGTTTGAGGGATTTCACCAAGGCATAAAGCTTGCTTTTCACTAATTGAATAATTCAGCTCAGAATCCCTAAGGACTTTACTCATGAACGTAATGGGATGTTCATGGTCATCAACTTCTTTGCTAACAAGACACTGCGATAGTGTCTTGAAGCGAAGAGAATATCGGAAGTCGTGAATAGTGGGACTAGTAGAGGCGGGGCTTGGGAGATAAGCATTTTAATATCTTCAAAGATTGAGGGCCTTGTCCTTCCGCAGATGCTATGTCCTTTTTGGGAAGCACTCATGGGTTTTATTCTTTCAACAAAATTTGGAACAAATCTTGAATAAAGTTTATTTTCCCAAAGAATGATTACAAGGATTTCTTTGTAAACAAAGGGGGTGTACATCAGGTAAAGTTGGATTAAGCTTTCACGGGTCCTGAGAAATTCCTCCCTACAGTATGTGTCCCAATAGATTTCTTTTATCTATCCCGAAAATAGACTTTTTGGGGTTCAAGGAAATGCCATGGCTACCTACACCTTTCAAAAACAATTTTGAGGTGTGAGTTGTAGTCTTTTTCTTTTCTTTTTGATACAGAGATCATCTTGGTAAGAATTTCTATATTTTGAATAAGATCCCTAAAGGTAAAGTCCATTGCTCTTTGAAAGATTGAACCCACATTTATAAGGCTGAATGGCATTCTTAAATACATGAGCGTTCCCCATGGTGTGGTAAATGTTGTTTTGGGTTGATCTTCTCTTTGGAGTAACACCCGATTGTATCCAAAAAAATCCATCCGACATGGACATCATGCACCTTAGAGTGACCCTTTGTAGAAAGTGTTCCATATTAGGAGGGGTAATTGTCTTTCAAAGATAGGTGGTTAAGGTTTTTTGGAAATCAACACAGACGAATGTCCTGCCTCTTCTTCGGTTAACTACCAAATTAGACATCAATGATGGATATCTAATGGGGGCTATGATACCAACATCTACCATTTTTTGAAGTTCCTTTTGTATTTGTTTCACCAACTTAGGGTTAATATGCCTTAGTTTTCATCGGAAATGTTTGGCTCCCTCTGTCAAAGGTATAGCATGTCGGATGACATCACCCCTATAAGCCCTAAAGTCATCATAAGTCCAAGCAAAAGTATTCTTAAATTCTCTAATGAGTTCAAGTATCTAGTTTCTCTCTTTTTTTGTGGTACCCTCCCCTATATTTTTTACCATCCTTGATCCCATTTGGTTCATTGTGCCTTATACACCTTTGGGAGTGCATTGGAAGAAATCTTCAATCCCTGATTGTGTCACTTGGGGGTGAAGTGAGGTTAGTCTTTGTCACTAATCCTCAACTCCCTCAGTCTGAGCCAACTCTGCATGAAGCCAAGGGGGGTAGTCCCTAGCACAAATATACTAAGGTTTTTAAGCTAAGTACAATAAAGTAGAAATCTAGGGTTTATTGCTTTATCAAACCATTAACCATTAACCCGAAAATAAACATGAACATTTATTTACCCACGATATATATAATCAAAATTACTTGCATCAAGGATACTAAGAAGCAGGTTAATGGGGTGCAAGTTGCATTTACATCAACTATATGACAAATTATGAAAATGTGAAACTGTGGCTTTGTTGCTTGTAAATGATTGAGACCCGTGCCTTAAAATTAAATTGAACGTGTAGTTCGAGCATTTTATTAAGGGTAAATTAAAGTTCAATTAGTGAAATGGTTTGGAGCCTCCTTGGAGGTTAATTCTTCTTGGAAACTTGCGGAGAACCTTACGAGGAAACCCAAATGGTCTCCACCGGTAAAGAGCCACTTAAAGTCTTGGATGTCCCAAAGCGGGTGGAAACCCGGCGAGGTCAGGAGAGGGCAGCCTTACCTCCGAGGGTCCACTCTAAGGCGTTTTCCATCAAATTAACAACTTGAGTTTTCTAATTAAATCTATCAATAGCGACCCATTTCGGTATGTATGAACTTACTCAGTCGATCGAGACGAGCTGTGATTTGAAGATTGAGAACAAAAGCCCGAGTTGAGGGGAATTTGGTTTTATTTTATTGACAGAAAATTAGTAGGAAATTGATTACTTATGTCAATAGCGGCGAGGAGCCTTCGAGGGTGGGGAGCCGGTTTATTTGTTGAATTGAAGTATTGAAATTGAAATCTAATCTAACAATTATTATTTTAATTACAAATACTTATTTTAAAATTTAAAAACATAAAAAAAAAAAATAACAAAATCACCACAACACCACTCCCCACAGAGTTTAGGCGATGAGATTGTAGCCCAGCTTATTTTATTATGATTTTATACAACATTGGGATGAGTTGAAGCATTCGTGGGGCTCACAAGCTCACCTGAGGATTTTACAAGTTTAAAGAGTTTTATGAAGTAGGAATGATGCCTCAGGGGGTCCAGAAGAATGCTCCTAATCCGCCCAAAGCGGGGCTGACCAACTCCATACATCACGTTCACCAACCTGCACAAAACAAGCAAACAAACAAGGATAAAAGACGCCCAAAAAAAAAACACTTTAGAAGTGTCTTAGGTTATGAGTGAAAACTTTGAGGGAATTTTTTAAGTTATTTTATGGAATTTTAAATTTAACTAAGGAACTCAAGCTAAAGAGCTAGTTTCCTTAGGGTCTTTTATTTCTGTTTTATAACAGAAATATAGAGGTACTTTGATTACCAAATATAACTTTGAGGCTATTTAGCGTGAAATCAATTTGACCTTTGAAATTTGGAAGTAAAAATGTAAGGTGACTTTTTGAAACTAGATCTAGATTGATAACCAATTTGAAATATAACTTCTAAATATAATCTTTGGACAGCTTACTACATAGATATGAATGATTTAAATCTAAAATGTATCTAAGAAAATAAAGAGCTAAAACCACAAAGTTACCAAGCGATTTTAATTTTTGAGAAAGAAGAGAGAGTGTAGCCTTTAAACCCATTGGGCAATGGAGTCTTTAGGATGAACTAAGGAAATTGAGTCTTTAAGTCCTTGAAGTTGTTTGAAGCAAGCAAGATTCTTCACCACTCCAAGCTATGAACTGTAATTCTTAAAATCTTTGCACATAAATTTGTTAATATAATGGTGTCACCTACACAAGAAACTAGAGTATGTTAGTTAAACAAAACACACATACACATAGAATCTCTAAATGTCAATGAGCAAATGAATAGCGACCAAGCTAGAATCGTCCTATTCTTTCAAGGATGATAACATCCTTAGAAATTAGTATAACAAACTTAAAGCAAAGAATTTAGACAAGTATCACCTCATAGATATAGATTTGACATCAATTTACATCCACACACGTAAATAGTACAACAAATTGAGCTCCAAAGTCTTTCTTTTATTCAATTGTGAGAAAAATTTACAAAATGTGGCACATATAGCAATCTCAAAACTCAACTAACTCATCCAAGAGGTCAGACCTCTTAAATAGAGATAGGGAGGGGTGAATGCATGCTTTTTGAGAGGGATTAGAGACATGAATGAAGGGCGAATGAAGGGAAAGGATTGGAAATTTGATTAAGGGAGGCGTGATGTTGGAGTGATAGGAGGATACATGGTGGGAAGTGATGAATGGAAGCTCACGTAGGCAAGAGTGGAGTGAATTAAGGGAATGGGTGAGTGATTGAAGGGAAAAAACGTATGAGTGGCTGTAGATTACGTAGGTTAAGGTAGAGATGACATAGGGTTAAGGAGTGTTCACGTAAGGGGAGTGAAATTGGAGTGAGTCAACGCATGGACTAAGGGACGGAGGTGTAGTGTGACGTGAGGATAGAAATACGTAGGTAGGGAATGGAGTGTAGGGCGTAATTTAGGGCGTTAATTTATGGTAACTCACGTAGAGTGGGAGATACATAGGTGAATTACGTATGAGTGAGGCAGGGCATGAGTTTAGGGAGTAATGGAGGTGTGGGCCATATGAGAGGTGAGTCGACCCCCCTTTGACCTTTTCTTTTTTTAATGTTTATTCATTTAAGAATAGACTAAAACATTCAAATGTTTTAAATTTTGAAATCATTACCCTTTTCGAGGTTTTTTGAGTAAACTGACCATTTTAGCGATAATGTAGCTTTTTAATACCGAGGAAAATATGGAGTTTATACTCTGGACCAACTTATTTGTAAATGTATCTAAGAACATCGATGCCATGTTACTACTGTCAACTTAGAATTAATAAATTCCAAATTTTGCGGGAATTTAATAAAATTAAACTAAAACTTTAAAAACCTATGGGATCTAGCCATTGATTTCCAAATAAACACCAACTATGTTGCGTAGGCATATACATATTGACACTAGACATTGGATTTTCCATGCAAGACACACCTTGTCCTTTATACTTCAGCTTGGAGGCATTAATGTCTTTTTAGTGAAAAACTTCGAGTATTTAATCCTCTCACTAATTGAAGAAAAGATAATTAACAAGTAAAAAAAAACACTCTGGAGTATGTGCCCTCTCCCAGATCAAGGGTGGCAAATATCCGTTTACAATCTCCCATGCCGAACCATAGCCCACAACGGTGGAAATACGGAAAAGGGGGCCTTTTGAGGGCCTGGCGAATCAGATGCATGTATGAGCATTGCTTACTCATTCTTTGGTGTCACCGAAATCCGACTTTTGCAACTGGTGGATGCCGGTGCCAATGTTGAATTCTAATACTTTGTCTGTTTGTTGTTTGGAGTTTTCTCCTTTGTAAACATCGTGTCTATAAAAGATTTGTTCTAAAGGAATGCACCCTTTAGGCGTGAGGAGTGACATGCACCAAGTTGCCTACATTCTGAGTTCATGGAATCAGCTAGAAAGTTTACTTGTGAGTTAGTGAATTGTCTACTATTTTCCATGAATCTAAGGATTTGATTATCATCTTTGAAGACTTGCCAATGATTCTAAGTTATCAGGGATCGATGGTCTAAACATGACCTCCATTTTGCACAAGTTTTGGAGGGGACCCTCACAAGGTTGCAAAGTAGATTTTGAGACAGCCAAAGCATCTGCTACATAATTTACCTCTCCGGGAACTGCTTCGATTGATACTACCTTGAAGGATTTTGCAATGGGTGCTTACAGATCTTGGTACCTTTTAGTCTCTCATTCTTTGTGGAAAATTTTAGTAAAAATTGTGATACTATTATGTTTGAATCTCCTATAACCCTCAAGTGTGTTATACCCCTGTCAATAGCGAGGTTAAGACCTATAATCAAAGCCTCATATTCAATAACATTGTTGGTACAATGATATTCAAGTCTATAGGAGTAATAGAAATTTTCCTTGTATGGGGATGTCATGGAAATACCTTGTCCTGAACCAGATCTCGAATGAGCACCATCAAATTTTAAGGTCCATATTCCTTCGAGTGTTTTTGAAGTTCATCCTCGAAGTTTCCTCCTTGGACAAACCGACTTTCCACCCCATTATTCACAAAGAGGAGTTGATCATTGGGTTCTTAGGAAGCTTCAATGAGGCATCCTGTGATGGGTTCCCTTTTGAAGAGTGAAAAATCCTCCTTCAAGATGGGGTATAATGGCTTTGGATCCTTGGTCTTGGAAACTCCCGGCTAGTTTTTCTACAAGATCTTTGCTGAGTAAAATTCCCCAACTACTCAATGTGTTTATCACCATTACATCGATCTTGAAAGGGACATGAGGGCAAGCATGGAAGGAAATACCCAAGTCTTTGATAATACCTTGTGCAAAATCATCTTGTGTATTTGATTGTGATATCTTACCTTGAAGGATTTCGCAATAGACCTTGCAAAGTCTTGGTACCTTTTTAGTCTCTCATTCTTTGTGGCAAAGTTGAGCAAAACTTGTGATACTATTAGGTCTGAATCTCCTATAACCCTCAAGTGTGTTATACCCCTGTCAATAGCGAGGTTAAGACCTATAATCAAAGCCTCGTATTCAACAACGTTGTTCGTGCAATGATATTCAAGTCTATAGGAGTAGTAGAAAGTTTCCTTAGAAGGGGCAGTTAGGACAATGCTTGCCCCTGAGCTAGAACTCGAATGAGCACCATCAAATTTTAAGGTCCATATTCCTTCGAGTGTTTTTGAAGTTCATCCTCGAAGTTTCCTCCTTGGACAAACCGACTTTCCACCCCATTATTCACACAGAGGAGTTGATCATTGGATTCTTCGAAAGCTTCAATGAGGCATCCTGTGATGGGTTCCTTGTGAAGTGTAAAAAATCCTCCTTCAAGATGGGGTATAATGGCTTTGGATCCTTGGTCTTGGAAACTCCCGGCTAGTTTTTCTACAAGATCTTTGCTGAGTAAAATTCCCCAACTACTCAATGTGTTTATCACCATTACATCGATCTTGAAAGGGACATGAGGGCAAGCATGGAAGGAAATACCCAAGTCTTTGATAATACCTTGTGCAAAATCATCTTGTGTATTTGATTGTGATATCTTGAGACCTAGTTGGTGTATAACCTTTTTAGTCATAATGTTTTTAGGAGCATCTGGGTCAAAAACACAATTATGGAGAAGGAAATCATTGATCTGGAGGGTAACATAAAAGGGTGTGGCTTCACCGTATTTTGTTCCCATGTTTCCAACATGAAAGATAACGAGGGATTCTTCTTCAAAGTCATTTCTCCTAGCGATTTGTGAAGGTAAGTATCTAAGCATATTTCTGTTCTGATTTAGTTCATAAATATTCAAATACATGTTCAAATTTTTATATGTAAATTTCTGTTTTGTTTGCTAACAGAAATTCACAAGTTTTCTAGTGTTTTGCTGAAATTTCCAGCAAACTTTTGCTTGCTGATTTTTGCAGATTTTCGGCAGAAAGAGGGGGAAGTGCTACTCATTTTAAGTCTCAAAGTATTCAAGGAACCCTCCTTGAGTTTGGATATCAACCCCTTCTCTTTCTATCATTTTATAAGCTTGTAAGCAGCCCAAGATAGTCTCTTGGGCTTGTATTCTTCTCTTAAAATTAATTTTCTGTTTTGTAAATTATTTTAAGTGCCTACACCTTGCAAAGTGATTTGGCTATGCCAATCCATGCAAAATTGGAAGGCACGGGTAGTTTAATTTTCTGTTTTGTATTTACATTCTTTTTGCCCACCTTTGTCCTTAAGGCAAAGTGGTGAGGCTAGGCTTTTGTAATTTTCATTTCAAGCTATTGTACTTTACTTCAACCTTTGTGCCTACACCTTGCAAAGCGATTTGACTATGCCAATCGATGCAATATCGTTGGGCTAGTTTAGTTTGATTCTACTTTGGAGAGTAACCACATCTAGACTAATTAGGGGAGTAACTTATTTGTTGGGAAGCAATCTTATCTAGTCTAATTAGGCACCCAACTAATATCACTTTTGCCATCACAAAGGGTGCCTTGGGAGGCTACAAGGGGTGTAAGTCGGGGACGGCTTCACAACACTAAGTGTCCTCTTTGCTTGAGCGCCCAAGCATTCGGGATTGATCTGTGGAGCTAGGGAAGGACCTTGCTTGTCCTTCTTCTTGAGCACCCAACAATTCTTTTGGTTAAAGGGGTAAGAGTTAGGGGTAGACATATAGTCTAGGCTTGTATCTATCAATCTAAATCCCCCGAACTAAAGAGAGACCTAAAATATTTTAAAATTTACGTACAACACTTTCACAACTTTTACACGTTTAGTTTCAGTTATCTTTATTCAAGTTGTGCAAGTTTTACTTTCAAGGCATTTACTTTTCCATGTGTTTTATTTTCCAAGCATTTCCATTTTCAAAGTAACTCTACCTTGCAACTTGTGCGTTTTACTTTCAAAGCTATTTACTTCTAAAGTTGCGCAATCTCTCTTTCGAGCACTTTACTTTTCAAAGTTATCTCAAGTTGTCTCTCTTATTTGTGAATACTTCATGTATCAATGTTTCATTGTTAATTGGGTTCAAGTATTCTTTATTCTTTGGATATAGTTATGTAATCGTTTAAGTTTCTTATCTCATTGTATATCTATTTCATGTGTATTTTTACTTGTAGATAACATTCATAAATTGGTGTAAAGTAAATTATAACAAGTTAAAAATTTAATTTGAACATTTCTAACTTGAAGAGTTGCAAGTTTGATTGAGCACTCGAATGGCAAGTTTTTGTAACTTTGGGACTTTTTTGCCATAGTTTGTCTGCCAAACATCTACAACGAATAAACAGAAAGGAAAGACAATGAGTTATATATCCATCGAGTAACAAATAGATAGAAAGGAAAGACATTGAAAATTGAAAGTTTTAAACAAATTGTACTTGAAGCTTACCTAGCATCCTGGTGGCCTTGTATCGGACAACAATGCAATAACCAAATGCCGCAGTGGCCAATAACCATCCTCTGAACCAGTGTTACCAACATCGTGTCGTTGAAAATATCGCCGAGGGTCCAGAAAAAGAAAATATCGGAAACATTGGGGAAAGTATCGGAAAATGTCGACAAAACTAACATATCGAAAAATATCAGGAAAATATCGAAAAATATTGTCGGCCCTCCAAAATACGATAATATCGCGATGTTGGTAAACGACTCTGAACACAACCGAGGAATCCATCGATAATCTCAACATCAAATCTAAAACCACAAGAGTAAGAGAATGTGGGGTTGAGGTAGAACCATGTTGCATGAATGGGATGATGGAGAGTATTGTTCCATCGCTCATTAATCAAACTCCATATCTGGGCTCGTTTGGTTAATCCCTCCTTCCCCTTGTCCTTAGTCTCGACGGATAACTTTCTTGGCCCAATCCATGGCCTCGTACAAGTAACCCATTGCAAGCTTGTCACCATCAACCAAGGAAGAACCTTTACCAAAGGTTTGTTGATGGCACACACCTTTTGCATGCATATCCAAAAACTCTCTTCGTGTTTCATAAGTAAGGCTATGGCTTTCCCATCCATTTTAGTGTTGTATACACAAACATTCCACTCAATTGAAAGAGACATCCTTTGCAACGCCAACAAAGAATTGTGGATAGACTGAAGAGAAATGAAGCTAGTGGTGAAGTGTGTGATTGAAGGATGCACCAAGTCCTTGTTCCTTGTGAACTATCTCATGAGTGTAAGAACATATATATATATATATATATTTGCTGACACTCCTAGCTGATTCAATGATTTCCTTGATTCAAGAAATTTCGCTCATGTTTTCTATRACATCAAATCAATGCAATGGGTGGCATAAGGAGTCCAATACAAGGTCTGATACCTCTCCTTAAGTGACAACATAATTAGCAGCATTTTCCATAATGACTTGGAAAACATACTGCAGACCTATGTTTCGAATGAACCCATCCAACAACTCACATAATAATTGTGCATCTTCAACATATGCAAAGGCATTAACAGATTTGTAAACATTGCCCCCCTAGAACAATTAACCAAGAAATTGAGAATGGACTCGTCGTTCCTTTCTATCCAACCATCTGATATAACAATGCATCTTGTGATTTCCCATGATTCCCTAAGCTCATCCAATCTCTGAGTGCAATTGGTCTTTTCCCCTTGAAAGGAGAGGTCCTCCCAGCTCATTATAGGAAGGGCCCTTGTATCATAGGCCAACAATAGTAGCAACTTCAAGCATTGAATGGTAGAACAAGTTGTTCTTCACAATGTTGAAAGGAATGCCACTTTATAGAAAACATTTTGCCATAAGCTTGTCGGCCTCCTGCTTCTCCCTTGTGTTAACTATTGACCTAATGGAAGGTTGTCCCCTAGGCACTAACCTTGGCACAAACAAAGGTGAGGATGCCAAGGGCATTGTGGAAGGTGTTGATGAGGATTGGGTTAACCCCACCCCTAAGAAGTTCGTGGTTCTCATGCTTCTTGCATCTGCTGTAGCTGCAAGTTCAAGCCTTATTTCTTCCTTTTCATCTCTCTTCTTAACAATATCAAGGATTGCTTGATTTGCAATATGGAATATTTTCGGGGTAGCTGAATGGCAAATATGCACTTCATGCCTTAGGGATTTTGGCAAGGTGGTATTTCAAGCGGCTGATTTTTCCATATATTTCCTTTCCACATAGCTTGCTCCTCACCCTTTGTTGATTATGAGGGTCAATTTGATCACCATACTCCCATAGTAAGTCCAATGGCTTTGGCATTTTGTAGGGCACTGATTAAACCTATGGCACAAAACCAAAATGCAAATCAACACAAAAGAATGCCAAATTTAAAAAATCAAAGCCAGATAAGTGGATAATTTTGCAATATATCGCGATATGGCGATATATCGTTGATAAGTGTAACACTTCTCTCAATGATGAAAGAAAATGATTTTCAAGTCTCCGAGGTTCTCTCGAGCAATAAGAGGTACTATGCCCTCGCATTGGGAGTGAAATTGCTCCATGAAAATGCAACAATGGTTTCTGTGAGATGCTGAAAACATGATATAGAGTTGCAACATGTTTTTATGAATGAAAATGCATTGTTGGAATTCCAGAATCTGTGCGCACTTCTGTGGGGTGATCTTTGGTGGTTGGAATGGCTTCGAATAGTCATGTATTTGCAAGAAAACAATGAAAAAATGTCACTTATAGCCTAGCGTTGAAGAGGGAGCTCATTCGAGTTGAAGGAGAAAAAAGAATGAAGGAGGTCGTGTGCTGCCTTTATGAGGTTGTAACTCAGATTGCCAAGGTAGTAATTGAGTGTTACACAGGGAAACAGTAGCGGGCAAACTTAGAAATTGATAATCGTTGAGTTGGGGACCTAGAGAGGCAATTTGTTGGGTTGGTTGGTTCAA